>PVLA01010173.1:0-66322 GCA_004027455.1 Hydrochoerus hydrochaeris | reverse complement strand
GGAGAAGGAGAAGGAGAAGGAGAAGGAGAAGGAGAAGGAGAAGGAGAAGGAGAAGGAGAAGGAGAAGGAGAAGGAGAAGGAGAAGGAGAAGGAGAAGGAGAAGGAGAAGAAGAAGAAGAAGAAGAAGAAGAAGAAGAAGAAGAAGAAGAAGAAGAAGAAGAAGAAGAAGAAGAAGAAGAAGAAGAAGAAGAAGAAGAAGAAGAAGAAGAAGAAGAAGAAGAAGAAGAAAAAAAGGAAGAAGAAGAAGAAGAACAACAACAACAACAACAACAACAACACCTATTTTTCACTATGAGGTAAAAATCCCTGTGCCGTTTATAAAGGTTTTATACTTTTATGGTAGTTTTACACACCATTTGTCAACTTCAGAAAAACAAGTGAGCATTAAAAACAAAGCAAGAAAATAGTAAACTAGAGAATTTCAGTATCAATACCAAATTTTATCTAAAATAATGATCACTGGCAAAAAAAAAAAAATCCTAAGACCATCCATTAAAGTAAATTTCCAAATCTCTCATTCATGACCTATTTTTCTGTACTTGTAGCCCAAAAGTAGTTGAGTATTTAGACACTAGCAAAATCAAAAGGTAAGATTAGATTCCCGGAGAGATAAAAATAGATGAAAGCAAAGGAAGAATACACACACACACACACACACACATACACACACACACACTCTCTCTCCAAATTCATAAAAAGATTCTCAGCAAAATCTATCAAAGCAATTTATTTCATTAAAAATCACTTCAAACTGAGTAACAGATGACAGGAAAAGGAGGTGAAACTACCTACATTTCCTTCATAATTAAAAGCCTTTCAATTCTATAAAGACATGCATACTGACTATGCATATTAAAGACATGCATATTGACACCTATAATCTCAGCACTTCAGAGACTGAGGTCATAGGATTGTACTGAGTTCAAGGGGAGCTTGGGTTACATATAGTGAGTTCAAGCCCAGCCTGAACTTCATAGGGAGACCTGTCTCAAAATAAACAACAAAAAAAAAACTAAAAAACAACTCCAGCCAACATATCCATATTTCAGGAAGCACATACATTTCTTAATTAAGATAAAGTCAGGGGAAACGCTGCTAAACTGTTTCAAGTCATACAGATGGGTGTACTGATCATAAGAATTAAACTATTCATAGTAAGTTAAACAGTAAACCACAGACAAAATATTTATTATAGATATCTTGAATTCAAAATTATAGAGTATTAAAATTTGGATTTATTTTAAGAATAAAGAAAAAACTATTCTGGCATTTAAGAGAACACTACCTTCCATTTGACTGAATTACCTTTCCTGTTTAAGGGCATATTCCAACATTTTGATCCTCCTCACAAGATCCTTCTTCAGATTTTCTTGCCCTTTTCTTTCCCCTTGAAGGAAGGCAATCTGGGCCTGTGGAGAGGAAAGAACAAACTTCAGTTTAGAACAAATACATTAAAAAAATTTTCAGTTTAGTAAAGAGCCTTTGGAATACAGAACAATTATATACATTTCCTTTTCAAATCTGTCACAAAGTATGTAAAATACAGAAAAATATTTGTTGGGGCATAATTGTAATATAAGAACACATTTTATAAAACAGCACACATATGCGTATTTCATAATACAAATTAGAGGTCTCTGACCAAGTTTTTGCTCCTCAATTCAATTGACCTTGACAGTGTCTAACACCCAACCACCTAACTCTGGTAAGCAGGAACCAGAGTAACTGTCTATACCTTTAGACACCCCAGGCTAGTCAAGGACACTGTTAACTTGTTCACCCTGTAAGGGCCCTCTCCCTTTGTTCCCAGAGTGTTTCTATATTATGATAAACAATTCCTTTGTTTCAACAAATCTGTTCAAGACTAGCCTGCCTGTAAATGTATGACTAAATGCATGTAACAGATTATGTAACGTTTTGTCGCTGGCTTTGTACCTCCCGCTTCTAAATTTTATTTAAAATCTGTTCTCTATAAACTCAGTGCTGTTGCCTTTATGGAACTATCTTGCAACAGTCCACTGGCATAAAGATTAAATACTGCTTTTACACCTCAGTGAGAAAAAGAGTCTTCCTTTCAGTTTGACTTGGAAATTTCCCCGCAACATATTGAATACAAAGGGTAAAAAGTCTTGTTTGTTTGTTTTTTAAAGGGACACCTACCTATATGCAGTTTGCTTCAAAGAAGAGACATTACAACTTGTAGTCCATATCTTCTAAGAGTCTATAACCTAACCAACATAACCACAAACATATACAAGGCATACAGTGCAGTTTGTTCAAGTATTCATATCTGAAAGTTTCTTTCTTATAACTATGGAAAACAAAACCAGAAGAGCTCTTACAATTTCTCGACAAATTAGGAATTTCATCATATATATGAATTTTATTAGAGATTCCTTATCTTGAGTGACTTTATCCTGGACCTTCCCTACAAACAATAAATATCTCCCATGTTACAACCCAATTAGGAAATGTATTGTCCAGAAGAAAAGAAAATCAAAGTTGGAAAACAGAAAATCCCAGAGGTAACAATCCATTCTCCCATCCCTCAAAGAATTATTAAAACCTTAACATTTCACATTAAACTACAAATGACTTTTATATTCAGTAAAAAGCTGTTCTCCAGAATAATTAACATATTTAGGGGTGCTGGAGATGTAGCTCAGTGGCATGCATCTGCCTTGTAAGCACAAGGTCTTGAGTTTGATTCGCATTACCAAAATAATTAATTAATTAATCAAATATAATTTTAAAAAGACATTTGGAACTGAAACAGTATCTTTCACTTAGGAATTAAAACTACATTGCAAATACTAACTCATCCAAATAATTCTAATACTTATAAAAGACAGACAGGAACTCTATTTAAGGTCCCTTGAGGACAATTATCAATTTTACAATTCTCATATGTCCCCCTACCCCAGTTTCTATATTAACCTGTTACAACACATAACAATCTTATTTTTATATTTATAATGCTTTCTATTTAAGTAAGCAAGAACTTCACACTCAAAGATGACCTTAACTACATCCTTTAAAAATGAGGATTTAGTAAGTAAACTTAATTCTAGTTTATTTGAATGAGACCCAATTCTACTTATATTCAGTACCAAAATGGGCATAAAATTCCACCCACTTACCCGTCCTATTATACCCTTCAACATAAAGGTACTATAATATTTTTATTTTCATTTCAATGGGCTATTGAATTTTATATTAATCCAGTTAAAAGAATTAGATTTATCTGAAAATAATAATCCCAAAACTATACAATTGTATACACAAAAGAAAAGCATCAAATATTCATGCTTCAATGATCAATAGTTTGAAATTATGTACTGTGCAATGAGATAATCATTTTACTTAGGTAAAATGACACATGTACCTAAAGCTGATAAAATGAAAGTTCTGTCAGCTGGGTATGGTGACATGTGCTTACGATCTGAGCACTGGGGAGGCTGAGGCAGGAGAACTGCCTGAAGTTAGAGCCTACATAGTGAGTTCAAGGCTAACTGGAACTACACAGCAAGAACCTGTTTCAAACAAAACAAGACAGGAAGAGTCTTGTCAAAAGAAATTGACAAACTGGACAAAGTGGTATATACCCATAATCCCAGGACTCTAGGAGGATAATGCAGGAAGATCACAAATTTTAGAGCCCAGCTTGGGCAACCTACCAAGACTCAGCCTCAAAATAAAACTTATAAAAATGGGGGTGGGGGACATAGCTCAATGAGAAGGCCCTGGATTCACACCCCAGTAATACTGAAATTATTGAAGAAATACATTCAAAAAGAAAAACATACAAAATACTAGTTGGGTTGGATACTTTTCACTTTTTCTTCAATTACTTCCTATGGAAGGGAAAAGACATTCACTTTTATAAAAATCTAAGATAAAATATGAAAAATAGTATGTTGTACCTTAAGAAAAAACATATGAGATTTCAGTAATCTGCTTTATATCTTAATACCTTATTAGAAACTATCCCTATAACCTCTGAAAAGCTTTGGATTGCTTATGCTCTGTAACCCTTGGAATATAAGACTAATTTTGTCATCAAGGTGCATCTGCCAGACTCACATTTATTATTTAGCTTATTTCTGATAATTAATTTTAATTTTGAGTTTTTTATATTAAACAATGAGTATTTAATAGGAAAAAGGCCCACAGAAATAAAGTACTTAGTTTTTAATATTTATTTTTTTTTAAAAAGCATCAAATTTTTCAAGATCAAGTAGTTTTTGCTGTGCAAAGTCTAAAGAAGATAGTAGAAATAAATCTCCGCATGAACTACAATGAAAATACTAGCAGTGCTCCACACACAAAAAAAATCTCTGCTTCAATTACCACATCTGAGGCACTTGGCACACATGACAAAAGTAGGTCCTATACACACAAATCACACTGAGCGCATGTCTTGTTTTCTTGGCATTTTTGTAGGCATACTTGACATCTGAGAGGTTTTGCTGTTTTCTCAGAAGACTCTTATTATACAGTGTGTAGTTAACATTATAAAAATATCACTAACATAAATTATTAAAGTCTTAATATGCATTGTGTTTAAAATAGCAACATTTTCATGTCAGCTGTGTATTTGCTTAGAAAACCTAAAAGGTAATATCAGAAATAAATTCCTATATGAACTTCAATGAAAATACCAATAGAACTCTACCACAAAAATAAGTTTTGCTTCAGCTGTCACATCCAAGGCAGTCTTCACACATTAACAATTGCATGTTCCATATACAAGTATCACACTAATAGTACATGTGTTTTGTTTTTCTGTACTTTCTTGTAGGGCACAGTTGATACCTTTTTTGTTTTCTTGCTGTCATAGTATGTCTCTGTGATGCTGTGCCTGTCTGTTCACCTAGCAGCTCACCAGTGTGCTCCACAAATTTTGTGTGTAGTTCCTGGGGCAGAAGCATTTTGTTTTTCCAGTGCTTTCTGTTTCAAATAACACCATAGTTGCTGCATAACTCATCAACAACTCCAAATTCAGTTTTGTTGTTTCAAAGTTCCCATCTCATGCTTTCATTGTTGAGGTTTCCCTAACAATATTTCCATGAGGATGAAATGTTGACATAAGCAGTACCACCAGTTTGCTTTTCTTTGCCATGTAAGAGGCAAATGTTTTATCTTTCTAAAATTGAAAGATTAAACTATACACTTCTGTTTTTAAATTTCATTTGGAATTTGTGCTTTTTTCCTGCATTCAGTTCTTGCACTGGTCAACTTGTGATCTGTTAGCAAATGTAACATCAATTGGAAATTGGTTAACCAATTGTCCAATGTCACATTCCAATTAGTTTGGGAGATGAGAGCAAAAGTCTGTTCACATCACTTTGTTTACTACTATATAAATAAGGACCCAATGGCTGAGTTCCTAGATAAATGTCTAAACTGAAAGCATAAGTCTTTGCATCTACAAAGGCATAAATTTTTATACTATTTATTTATTTATTTATTGGTGCCGGGGATCGAACTCACGACCTTGCACTTGCAAGGCAGGCGCTTAAGCCACTGAGCTAAATTCCCAGCCCCTTTAAACCTTATTTTGACCTATGACTCTTCCATAAATCTTTTTTTTTTTTTTAAATCGGTACTGGGGATTGAACTCACGATCGCCTGCTTGCAAGGCAGGCGCTTATGTCGCTAGGCTAAATCCCCAGCCCCCCCTTTTTTTCATAAGTCTTTTACATTCCTGCAATCACCATAAGAAATCCATGCTAAGTACAGTGGACTTATGCTTTCTGTTCAGCTAGTGAGGTGTCATAATAAAAACATTTTTGAATATGGCTATTGGTGCATGCAGAACATTTTTCTTGCATTTCAGCCTTTGTGTATGTTATAGTTTGTGCCTAGCTGTACCACTAAAGCTTCATGCAATCACTGGGGCAGGCTTTGTGATTGATTTATTGTCCAATGCTGGGATTATGGGTGTGAATGCTACACACACCTAGGGTGGGTAGCCTACATACACTATAAGAGACAGAAAGAGTTTTCTCTCATGTTCCTCCCTTTTTTGTTCTTTTGCTTTTGCCATCTTCTGCCACTGCCATGAACAGCTGCCTCTATGGCATGCCAGCCTACCTTGGAGCCAACTGATTATGGACCAAAACCTCCACAAAGTGTGAGAGCTAAATAAACCTTTCCTTTCAGTGTTGAGTATTTTGTCTCAGCAATGAGAGAAAAGTAACCAAGACTGTATTTCACAGCATCTTTTTAGCATTTTGTCTCTTACAATTTCCAAAAATGAATGGCAATGCTAGCATTCTGTCCAATACATTTCACCCCTGCAAAGACCTTCACTATATTTTCAGTACCATTTCAAACACTGAATGGCTCCATTTGGTTGCTTGGCCTTTTTTGCAACACATCGACTAGTCAAATATGTATTCACATTGCTGTTTTCTTGGTCATCTGAAACAAGGAAGTCTATATTCCATGTATTTGCATCAGCTGATTCTAGATCCATTTCACACACAAGAACTTTGGTTCACATATTCAACAGCAAAGTCATCATTGCCATCATCATCATCCACCACCAAACTATTCTATTACAAAAGCATGTATTTTATCATAAAGGATCGTTTTCATCATCTAAGTCATCTGATGAGTCACTTTTTCTTTCTTTCTTTTTTTTTTTTAAGTCCTTTTCAGACAGGGTTTCACTGTTCAGTTCAGGATGGCCTTGAATTTGCTTTGTAGCTCACGCTGCCCTTGAACTTACTGTGATCCTCCTGTATCAGCCACCCAAATGCTGGTATTGTGCCTCCACGCCTGACTCAATGATTCACTTTTCACTTCCTCCAAACTTTACAAATTTGGTTTTTCATGTGCCACTGTACTGAACTGGGCTTTTTTGAAAAAACAAATCCTGGAGTGGCATGGGTTTCCTGGATCATTTATGACGCTTGGGTAAACACATAAAAACTGTTGCATGGCCCATAATGTGGGTCAAAATCTCATTTTGTCACTTTTGCACATGTGTATACTCCTTACTGTTCATCGTATCAAGTAAACACAGATTGCTTCCAGTATTCCTCAAGGAAAGGTTTTGAGACACACGGCTGGCTACTATAATGTTAAAGTACAAATTTACACTGTAAAAGTAAGGGATGAGTCTACCAGATTTATGCCTTGATTAATGTGGTTTTCTCTCTAACCCTCTTGCTTAAATATGGTATTATCATTTGGTGATACCTAGAGGACATCGTTAAAACACAGAATGCCTGGGCTCCACTCCAGGGTTCTGGTTCAGGAGGCCTGCAGATGGACCTAGAATCTGTTTATACCAAGTACCCACCCCAGTGATGTGAATGCTGCTGATCTGGGACATTTAGAAAGCACTAACTTACTTTTATTGGGCCAAAAACAAGGGAAAGGGTCAATAAGAAACACAACTGGTTTAGAACCCAAGTTCTTCACTGCACAAAAGTATGGAGTCTTACATCGGCCTACAAGCCAACAGATGAGCACATAACTAGGTTTTGAATCTCTTTCAAATTCTTAATTTATGACTGTATTTTAACAGTTTCCTGATCAATGATAAAATTGGTGATAAAATTCACCAACATGTGTTTGGAAAAATGTACTGTCCACCGAAGTCCAAATTATTGTAAAGGAAACTATACGAAAGACAAATACAACCAAGTGCCTACTCAAAATGCACTTCCAATCTGGTCAGAGTATAACATCTGCACACATACATCTACAAAAAGGCTAAAATACAGCAGCATTCTTAATGAGAATTCAAGGGATACAATCAAGTATTCACATTCATTAATTTAACAATATTTACTAAGTGCCCACAACAATGCCAGGCACAGTTACTAGCACTGAGACTGAAGTAGTGACAAGAAATAAAACAGCTCATAGTCAATGCAACATTTACTACATAAAACATGAATATCAGTTAGTATATGATATGCACACTTGGAACCAAAAACCTAATTAGTGCCAAAATTGGTGAATATAAAAATAAAAAGAAAATATAGTGGGATGTCTATTTAACTCTAGAAATAAGTAGAGAAGTGGTGTTCAACTAAAAACCTGTTTTTCATTATGGTATTTACTTAATAGGTAGCTTCACCTTTCAACAAAACTAGTAGGTTTTATGAAAATTTCTTCATAAAAAAATCGGTACTGTTTTTCTATCACATCCCCTTAAAAAAGATAAGGAATTTATTTTAGATTACATATTACCTCTGAAATGCTACAGGAAATAGTCATACATTCTTTCACACAAAAAAAATCCCTTTATTCCTAAACTTATAAATACAGATTTCTCTTTACAGGAAATCCTCAACTATGAAACTCATTTAAAACACTAAATTACACTCACATAACTACCTCGTACCAGTATATAAATAACTATACATCAGGTTTAAGATCTCATGAAGAGTACCTTTTCAAACTAGAAACTGACAATTTATATTTCTACAGGGTCTGTAGTGATTTCACCATTTTCATTCCCTATTTCATGAATTTGAGTTTATTTAGTTTCTTCTTTTGATTAGGTTGGTTAGGGGCTTATCAATTTTATTTATTCATTCAAAGAACCAACTGATTCATATGAATTCTTTGTATTGTTTTTTCAGTCTCAACTGCATTAGATTTCACTTTGATCTTTATAATTTCTTCCCTTCTTTGGGCTTTGACCTTGACTTGCTCTTCTTTTTTCTAGATATTTGAGGTGTGGTATCAATTTGTTTATGTTTGTTCTGTTTTTGCGATGTGAGAATTCACTGCAATAAATTTCCCTTTAAGGACTGCTCTCATTGCATCCCAAAGGTTCCAGTAAATTGCATTTGCATTTTTGTTTGATTGTAGATATTGTTTAATTTCTTTAATTTTCTCTGTGACTCACTGATTATTCAGAAAGGTATTATTTAGTTTCCACATGTTTATAGAATTTTTGTGATCTCTTTTGTCATTAATTTCCAACTTCATGGCACTCTGGTCAGATAATATTCATGGGATAATTTCAATTCTTTTGCAGTTACTTAAGCATGTTTTATGGTTAGTATATGGTCTATTTTAGAGAATGTCCCCTATGCAGCTGAGAAAAATGTATATTCTGATGTTGGGTGGACTACTCCATACACAACTACTAAGTCCATTTGTTCACAAGTTTGATTCAATTCACCAATTTTTTGTCTAGTTGCTCTGTCTCTTTGAGACAGTGGAGTGTTAAGATTCTCCATTATAACTGTATTATTGCTTATTTGATTTTTCTTGTCTATTAATATTTGTCTTACATAGCTGAGTACTCCCATATTTGGTGTATCTAAGACTTGAAATTATACTACAAAGCTACTGTGGTAAAATCAGCATGGTTCTGGCAAAAAAAAAAAAAAAAAAAAAAACCAGACTTGAAAATCAATGCAATAGATTAGAGAAAATACAGCCACAACTACAAACACCTTATCTTCACCAAAGGGGCCAAACACGTTCACTGGAAGAAAGCCTCTTTAATAAGTAGTGCTGGAAAAACTAGCTTTCCATAAGCTAAAATTAGACCCTTGTCTATTACCATGCACTAAACTAAAATCAAAATGAATCAAAGATCTAAACATTAAAATAGAAACACTAAATCTGATGGAAAAAAAAGTAGGCAGAGAGTTCATGAACAAAAACCAAACTGCATAGGAAATACTCCCCAGAATCAACAACTGGGATCTCATCTTATTAAAAAGTTTTTGCATGTCAAAAGAAATCTCCAAAAGAGTGAAAAGAAAATCCACAAATTGGGAAAATATCTTAGCCAACTGTCCCTCAGACAAAGGACTTCCATCTAGAACATAAAAAGAATTTTTAAAAACTCAGGCCCCCAAAATTCAAAAACCCAATCTAAAAATAGGCATCTGAGATGAATACACACTTCTCAGATAAAGAAATACAAATGGCAAATAAATATATGAAAAACTGTTCAGCATCACTGGTCATTAGAGAAATGCAAATTAAAACAATGCTGAGATTCCCTCTTACTCCAGAAAGAATGGCCAACATCAAGAAATCAGCCAATAATAAATGCTGGAGGGGCTGTGGGAAAAAAGAAACTCTTCTCCACTGCTGACGGAAGTATAGGCTGGTGCAACCACTGTGGAAATCAGTGTGGAGGTTCCTCAAGAGACTAGGATCAGAGGTCTCCTTCCCAGTTCTGGGCATTTTCCCAGAAGAACTGAAAACATCATACCACAATGATATATGTGCACCCATGTTTATAGCTGCACAATTTGTAACAGCTAAATCCTAGAAACAACCCAAACACCCATCAACCGAGGAATGGATAAAAAAGGTGTGGTATTTTTATACAATGAACTACCACTTAGCTATAAAGAAGGATCACATTAAGGCTTTTATTGATAAATGATGAGACTTGAGACCATATTTGTAAGTAAATAAATCAGACTCATTGTAAATACCATACTGTCTCCCAGGTATAAGAAACTGAAAAAGTAAGATCCAAAATCTACAACAGATATTGTGAAAGGGTAAGAAACTGCTCAAAGGGGAACAATAACTGGGGTAGGAGAAAGGAGAAAAAAAGGAAAGGAAAAAGATATAAATTTGTTTATATATACATAAAATAGCTAAGATGATTATACTATTAACTGTATTAGTTCTTGGAAAAGAAGAGTTAATACTCATATGATTAGATCAATTTTGCATGTCTACGGTAATCATAGATTACCATTAACTATAATAACTTGGATCTTGTCTCAGCCTCCCTTACTCATTGTTACCATTGAGAGTCATATGCTTCCTATACAGCATATATTCCTGTTCTACAATCTAATATTCTTTTCAACATTAGTGAATGTTTTATTTTGCCTGATGAATCATTTTTGCTCACAATTTTTCAAGTATTGATGCCAGGAGTGATGGCACACACCTGTAATCCCAGCACTCAGGAGGCTGAAGCAGGAGGATCATTATAAGTTTGAGATCAGCCTGGGTTACATGAAGTGAGTTCATGGCCAGCCTAAACTGTACAGTGAAACCAGTCTCTAAGACAAATCAAATCAAATCAGTAATGGCAAGAACCTTAAGTTTTGGGTTGGATTTTGGTTTTATTTTATTTCCACTGTAGCAAAATAATCACATACAATGTTTTACTCTAATGACAAAGGTTAAGAAAATTATATAGGATTGAGGAAGAAATTCATGTTAATGGAATTCATATTTTGTGAAATGTTAACAATGAATGACTAAGGGAGGCTAAGACAAGATCCACTTGAGCACAGTAGTTCAAGGCCAGCCTGGGAAATATAGCAATATTCCTATGTCAAAACATAAATAAAGCACTATTACTATAAATTAACTGATAATTTACAACTATATGTATATAAATTGTGCAACATATTAAATAAGACTTAACAGAAACTGCATGTGATTTTTTCTTTATTTTATGAAAAAATAAAATTTATAATTAAATAACAGCAATTGTTATTACATAGTGTACTGTTATCTTCACAGTAGTTATTGAGAGTATAAGACACAAACCCAAAAGATTCTTTTTTTCAGTACCGGAGATCGAACTCATGACCTCATGCTTGCCAGGCAGGCACTTATGCTGCTAAGCTAAATCCCCAGCCCCTCCCAAAGATTCTTTTAAAAAATAAATAGAAAACACAAAGCTTTCTTTTCAATGAACTAAGATAAACTAGTAGTATAAATGAAATCAATTAACTTATACTTTGAAATATTTTTTAAAACAATGGAATTTGTATCTGGGGGAAGTATCTGAACTTCTCCCAACTTCCTATTTATCTCTTCTGTTTTATTCTTCATTTATGCTTCTCATATAAGAGAAACTACACAAGACATTTACGCTTGTGTGTTTGACTTATTTTATTTAACGTTATGTTTTTAACCTGTATGTGAGTGATTCAATATGAATGATGAGGCAAACAAAATAGAAACCTATGAGAACTGTATTTCAGAAAGATGGGAAGTGGTGATTCTGACGGGCACAGCTGCCAGGTGCCTGTGAGTTCAGGCCAGCCAGGACTATACAGGAAGTTCAAGGTCAGCCTGGACCACAGTGCCAGATCTTATCTAAAACAAACAAAAAAACACATGGGCGTTTGTTTTCTAACTTCTACATTAGAAAAAATTTTTGACCAGCTGGCAAGTATCTGACATTTATTTAGCTTAGTGGTACAGCACTGATACTTGTGAGGCACTAGGTTTGATCCCTACCATTGCAAGAAAAAAATAAAGATACATGTAGTAAGCATATTCAAATACAAGATATTTCACAGGACTATGTAAAATATGTTCCAAGAAACAGAAAAAAAGAAAAGGAAAAAGAAAAGACAAGAAAAGAAAACAATAACATAAAAAAGCCAGATGTGGCGGTGCATGCCTGTACTCGAAACCCTCGGAAGGCTAAGGCAAGAGAAACCTGTGCTAACTCAGGCACAAAATGAGTTCAAGGCCAGCGGAAAGACCCTGTCTCAAACCAAGCAGACAAGCAGAAAAAAAGAGAGAAGAGGAGATGGGGAAAGAGGGAGGGAGAAGGGGAAGGAGAGGGGAGCAAAGGAAGGAAGGAAAAAGAAAAAGAAACAGACAAAGAAAGAGGCAATGTAGGGGAGAAGAAAGGAGAAGAAAAGGAAAGGAACGGAACAGAAAGGAACGGAACTAAAAGAGATAGATAAACTGAACAAATATACACATGAGAAATAAAGTTTCATTTTTTTTTTTTTTTGGTAACCGGGGATTGAACTCATGACTTTGTGCTTGCCAGGCAGGTGCTTATGCCACTGAGCTAAATCCCAGGCCCAAGTTTCCTTATTTATTTGTTTGTTTGTTTGTTTATTTGAGACAGGGTCTCACTCTGCAGTTCAGGCTGACCTTGAGCTCAATTTGTAGCCCAGGCTGGTCTCAAACTTGTAACAATCCTCCAGCCTCAGCCTCCTGAGTGCTAGAATTACAGGTGTGAGCCACCACGCCCAGCTAAAAGAGTTGTTTTTTTTTTGGTACTCACAATCGAACTCACAACCTCACACTTGCCAAGCAGGCGCTTAGGCCACTGAGCTAAATCCCTGGGCCTTCCAAGTTTCTTTTTTTAAAAGGTCAATATTTGGAAATAATCAATAATCAGCCTCTAAGAACAAATGACAGGAGATTGATAAAGAGCCACAAAAGGATAAAGAAACAAGTTCATCACATGGGAAATAGCAGAGCCTAACTACTAGTAAAAAATACAAGTTACTAAATTTTAAATATTAAACATTGGTGAAACTAAGCACTTTTGTGTTCTCCCCAAAACTAACGTGTAAGTTTGAATTTTTGTTGTTGCTTTTTTAAAAAGGTAAATTTGGGGCTGGGGATTTAGCTCAGCGACATAAGAGCCTGCCTGGCAAGTGCAAGGTCATGAGTTTAATCCCTAGTACCAAAAAAAATAAATAAGGTGAATTTAGACAATAAAACCTACTGTTCACAAGCAGATGAATTGCATAAATGTGTTGTTGATGGCAGTGCAAGTCTCCCCTGCAAAAGAAGGCTAAAGCCACACACATATCCTATGATCAGGTAACTTTACTTTGAGAACTACAAGAAAATACCAGCTTCTATGTGACCAACCTGTGATTCTTACTGTTTGCCTGCCCTGGCGGGTGGGGAGAGACACAAAGGTATTCAAAAATATGCACCCCTCCCCCGCGTTTGTTGTGGTTTATTTAAACGTTCCCCCAAAGCCTCATGCACTCACGGAGGTGGTGTTTGTGATTGGTTCATGGTCTCCTGGGATTGGCAGTGTGAGTGCTGCACTAGCCCAGGGGCTGGTAACCTTCATACAATATAAGGGAGGGAACAAGCCTTCCCCTTTTTACCCTGTTCACTCCTGTCCCTCAGGGCCACCATGAATGGTTGCCCCTTAGCCATGGCACTCTGCCTTGGAGCCAGCTAGTATGGACCAAAACTTCCAAAAGCAGTTAAATAAACATTTCCTTCTCTAATTATTGGTGTCAGGTATTTTGTCTCAGCAATGAGAGAAATGTAATCAAGACACTGTTTTTATCTTTTGAATTATTTCCTTAGAATTTCCTTTTCATTTCTCTACACGAATAGAATAAGATGGTGCAACTTTCAACCCAGACTGATGTACCCTGCAAAATTATCTTTGAAAATTGATGGAAAGGGGGCTGGGGGCTTACCTCAGTGGCATAAGTGCCTGCTTGGCAAATGTGAGGTCGTGAGTTTGATCCCCGACACACACACACACACAAAATTGATGGAAAAAAAAAGATACTTTCATGACAAAGAACATCTGAAGAAATTTATGACCACAAAACCAGCACTCCTAACTGGTCTGAAGGACATTCTAGAAAGCAATAATATGGACTTCAGATCCATGAACCCCAACATAAGGAATCCACCAGGGAAGGCAAACAATTTCAGGGAGAAAAGAAAAAAACAGAAAAGCCAACAACAGGAAAATGACAAGAAAAGGATGTCAATACATTTCAGTTAAAACCATCAATGTTAATGGTCTCAATTCACTAGGTAAAAACACAGACTTGCAGAATGGATTAAGAAGCAAGATCCAACAATATGCTGCATACAAGAAACACATTTAATTCAAAAAGAAATTCACAGAAAGTCAAAGGATAGAAAAAAATATTCCATGTGACTGGAACCCAGAAAAAAGCAGGGGTAGCTATTCTATTTGCAGATAAAGTGAATCTCAAGCCAAGACTGATTAAGGGCAATAAAGGTCACTACCACCTCATAAAGGGAACAATCCAAGAGGAAGAGATAACAATCATAAATTTATATGAAACAAATTCTAGTGTAACCAACTATATAAAATAATTACCAAGGGACATGAAAAACCAAATAAGCCCTAATATAATTGTACTGGGAGAACTCAGTACCCGACTGTCACAAAGACAAACTCAACAAAAAAATCAATAATGAAATATCAGAACTAAATCAAACTTTTGAACAAATGGACTTAGTAGATGTTTACAGAGTGTTCCACCCCACAACCTCAAACACACATTCTTCAGCTGAACACGAGACATTCTCCAAAACAGACCTATACTGGCTCATCAAACAGGCTTAAGTAAATGTAAGGGAAATGAAATTATCCCATGTATACTATCAGACCACAGTGTAATGAAATTGAAAATCCATGCCAAAGGAAACCACAAGAACTTTATAAGCACACAGAAATTAAATAGTATACTACTGCACAACCAATAAGTGACATAGGAAATTAAAAGAAATTAGACAGTACAGTTGAATGATAAAAATAATACAACATCCCAAAATCTGTGGGACACAATGAAAGCAGTCTTAAAAGGAAAATTTATAGCAGTAAATCCCTATATCAAGAAAACAAAAAGCACATATAAACAACTTAATGTTCAACCTCAGACTTCTAAAAAAGGAACAGACTATGCCAAAAGCCCATACAAGGCTGGAAATTATAAAGATAAGAGCAGAACACACTGGAGAGTAAAGTCAATACAAAGAATCAATGAATCAGAGAGTTGGTTCTTTGAAAGATTAAATACAATTGACAAAACATTAGCCAATTTCATCCCAAGAAAAGAAACAAAAGGACTCAAATCTATGCCAGTAGGAATGAAAATCACAACAGATTCTGCAGAAATCCAGAAGACCATCTATATCTACTTTGAAAACTTGTATTCTAATAAGATGGAAAACACAGAAGAAATGGACAGACTCCTAGATACATATGAATTATGAAAGCTGAATCAAGATATAAAAATCCTAAATAAACCAGTATCAATCAATGAAATAGAAGATGTAATCAAAAACCTATCAATCAACAAAGAAAAACCATGGTGCTGATGGATTCACTGCTGAATTCTACAAGAAATTTAAAGAAGATCTAACACTACTACTTTTCAAACTCCTTAATGAAACTGAAAGGGAAGCAATACTTCCAAATTCATTCCTGAAAGCAAGCATTACCCTGATTTCAAAATCAGAGAAGGACCCAACTAAGAAAGAAAACTACAGGCCAATCTCCCTCATGAACATCGATGGAAAAATCCTCTATAAAATACTGGCAAACATTACAGTTATTCATCAAAAAGATTGTACACCATGATCAAGTGGGATTCATCCCAGTGATACAGGGATGGTTCAACATATGTAAATCCATAAATGTAATACACCATATTAACAGAGCCAAGGACAAAAATCATATGACCATCTCAATAAATGCAGAAAAATATTTTGACAAAATCCAGCACCCATTCATGATAAAACCCTACAGAAAACTGGAATAGATGATCTTTATCTCAATCTGATAAAAGCCATCTATGACAAACCAACAGCCAACATCATACTAAATGGACAAAAACTGAAAGCTTTCTCTCTAAAATCAAGAACTATTCCACTATTATTCAATATAGTCCTGGAAACTTTAAATGGAACAATTAGAAGAGAAAGAAATAAAAGGAATAAAGATAGGAAAAAAGCCAGCATAGTGGCTCATGCCTGTAATCCCAGTACTCGGGAGGCTGAGGCAGGAGGATGATTTGCAAATTTGTAGCCTAGGCTACAAAGTGAGCTCAAGGCCAGCCTGAACTGCATAGAGACCCTGTCTCAAAAAGACAAAAAAAAAAAAAAAAAGATAGGAAAAAAGTTGAATGACCATTATTTGCAGATGACATAATACTCTACTTAGAAGACCCCAAAACTCCATCAAGACTACTAGATTTAATAGGCAAATTCAATAGCATAGCTGGTTACAGAGTCAACACTCAAAAATCAATGGCCTTCCTGTACACAAAAAACAAACTCACTGAGAGAAGGGAAACCACACCCTCCACAATAGCATCCCCCCACCCCCGCCAAAAAAAAAGTATTTAGGAATCAACTAACAAAGGAAGTAAAAGATCTATACATTGAAAACTACAGTATTCTGAAAAAGGACATTGAAGAGAATATTAGAAAATGGTAAGATAACCCATGTTCTTGGGTAGGAAGAACTAATATAGTGAAAATCGCCACACTTCCAAAACTGTTATACAGTTTCAACGCAATCCCAATCAAAAGTCCAATAGCATATCTCACAGAATTAGACAAAACAATCCTAAAATTCATCTAGAACTAGAAGAGTCCTAGAATAGCAAAGGTAAAACTGTGCAACAAAGACAAGAAAGGGGCATCACAATCCCTGACTTGAAATTATACTATAAAACTGCTGTGATAAAAAGTATGGTACTAGCAAAAAAAAAAAAAAAAAAAAACAGACCTGAAGATCAATGGAACAGATTACAAGATGTAGAAACAACTCCAATACACTATGACACCTTATCTTTGACAAAGGTGCCAAACATTTACTGGAAGAAAGATAGCCTCTTTAGTAAAAGGTGCTGGGAAAACTGGCTCTACACGTGCTGAAGATTAAAACTGGTCTCTTATCTTTCACCATGTACCAAGTTAAAATCAGAATGGGTCAAAGATCTTAATATTAAAACATACATTAAATCTGCTGGAAGGGACTGGGGATTTAGCTCAGTGGCATAAGCACCTGCCTGGCAAGTGCGAGGTCAAGTTCAATCCCCGGTACCGCAAAAAAAAAAAAAAAAAAAAATCTGCTGGAATATAAGAGTAGGTAAAACTCTTGAAGACACTAGTGTAGGCAAGGACTTTATGAATAAAACCCAGACTGCTCAGGAGCTATTGCAAAGAATCAACAAATTGGATCTCACCCTACTGAAAAGCTCTTGCACAGCAAGAGAAACCAACAAGAGTAAAGAGACAACCCACAATGTAGGAGAAAATGTTAGCCAGCTGTTCCTCTGACAAAGGATTACTATCAAGAACATATAAAAAATTCAAAACAATGAATCCTCCCAGATTTAAAGATCCAGTCCAAAAATGGGCATCTGAGATGAATACACACTACTCAGATGAAGAAATACAAACAGCAAATAAATGTGTAAAAAAATGTTCAACATCATTGGTCATTCGAGAAATGAAAATTAAAACAACACTGAGATTCCACCACCTCACCCCAGAAAGAATAGCCAAGATCAAGAAATCAACCAATAAGAAATGCTGGAGGGGCTCTGAGAAATAAAGGAACCCTTCTCCATTGGTGGTGGGAATGCAGACTGGTGCAACCCTGGTGAAAATCAGTGTGAAGATTCTTCAAAAAACTAGGTCTAGAGGTCCCATTGACCCAGCTATTCCTATGCTGGATATCTTCCCTAAAGAATTAAAAACATACCACAGCAATGTATGTGCACCCATGCTTACAACAGCAGAATTTTTAATAACCAGATCTTGAAAACAATCTAAATGCCCATCAAATGAGGAATGGAAAAAAAAGATGTGGTATTTTTATACAATGGAGTACTACTTATACATAATGAAAAATAAACTGGAGACTTTTTATAGGTATACTGATGCAACCTGAGACCACACTCATGAGTTACATAAATAACACATACATGTGTAATATTGTATTGGCTCATTAGTGTGAGCTGAATGAAACAACCTACCTATATCTGTATGTATATGTATATAAAAAAATATAAGATAGTAAAAAAAAGAAAATGAACTAAGGTTAACAGATCAACATATAACTATTTCACATGTTATGACAGATAGTGATCAACTGGCAATACCACCAACAATGTATAAAAGTTCTAATTTATCTTCTCAGCACTTAATTATCGTTACTCTTCTTAGTTAAGTAGCTACAAAGGAACCCTCACAACTTTACTGTATATTTCTTTGATGACAATTACTCATATTATTTTGCCATGCATTTACTATTGTCCTACAAAAATTACTCAAATGCTCAAAAAAAGACTATTTTAGTGCACTGTATTTTGGTATGTTAAAAAATTCTCATTAATCATTAAAATGGAATATAGGACAGGCATGGTGGCACAGGTCTGTAATCCCAGCACTATGTGACGCTGAGGCAAAAAGATCACAAGTTTGATTCCATCCACAGCAACTAAGCCAAGCAGTGAGACCCTGTCTCAACCGAGAATTTAAAAAACCTTAAAATGGCTGGCATACAGGTTGATTGAAGGTCTTGCATTCAATCCCCAGTTCTGCAACAAACGGTAATATATTTTGTCTTCATCCCACCACCCAGGTTAGCCAATGTTACCCTTATGGACTTTCCTATAAAAGACAAGAAAAGCAGCAAAACAATGTGTTTTTTTATGCAATTATTCAAAATAAGTACAGAGATTATTATTACAACTACACTCTTATGAAAAATACACAAAATTAATAAAAGTTAACGCATCAAGCTCTTACTATTGTTCAGAATAGATGTTATATTAACTTACTCCACTCCTAAATAATAAAAAGACAATAACCATTTAAAATAACTACATAAAAACATTTCAAACATATACAGGTATGCTAACAGGAAGCTGAAAATATGTACATAGAGTTAAAACTAAGATTTTTTTGTCATTTACAGAGAGTATATTAAGCAATGGGGACACAGTGAAAAGCACTCCTAAGGGAGGGGGTCAGGACTGAGATGTATGTTTCTATGCTCTTCATTTTACCATCAAGCGGATGCACCTTGTAGGCAGGAAACACAGGGCTGGCGTTCCAAGTTTTCAGGGGATTTAGTAATCTCAGCTTGCAAAAATATTTCCTAAACAAAGTAGCTATAACTGCATATATATCTTTTCTTAATATTTAAGATAATAAGATCTAGAAAACATATCTTTTAAAAATTAAATCCAGTCTAGAGCCATACAAATATACCTGATCTCATCTAAATCCATTACACAAAACAATGCTTATTTTAATTGATGCTCATAATATATATATAAGTCCCAATGACTTTCTCTAAACCTACTGGACTACAATCAGATTTATCTAGCTCTAATAAACAAATTATTATTTTCTGCAAATTGTAACAATAATCTGAAAATTTACCAAAAATAAATTATAGAACAACAAAAAAAATGAGCTCAGCTTGGTGTCACATACCTATAACCTTAACTACTCAGAAGGCTAATGCAGGAGGATTGGGAGTCTGGGAAACTTAATAAAATACTGTCTTTTTTAAAAAAATGAGAAGCTCAGTACTCCCTGGGTTCCATCCTCAGTATCATAAGTAAAAAGGAAAACTTCTTTGCTTGTGAATACAGACAGATGTTCTCAGTAAATGGATAAAGGGCCCGGGATTTAGCTCAGCAGCATAAGCGCCTGCCTGGCAAGTGTGAGGTCATGAGTTCAACCCCTGGTACCAAAATAAAATAAAATAAAATAAAATGAAATAAAATAAAATAAAAGGATAAAGGGACATTTCATCTCTCTCTCTCCCTCTCTCTCTCTCTTTCTCTCTCTCTCACACACACACACACACAAAGAGTTTTTTTGCCTTCAACTCACTATGTAACCCAAGCTGGCCTCAAACTCCAGGGGATCCTCCTGCCTCAGCTCCCCAAGGTACAGACATGTGCCACCATACCTAGCCAAAACTTTTCAAAAACTACTAGAAATAGCTCAGAAGTAGAACACTTGAAATACTGCTAAAAAAAATGTAGAGTGCTAGATAATGCCACTGTTAACAGTGATAGGGGATCACTCACCAATGAGAATGTAGACCACAGCAGCCACAAAAATAAGTCCTAACATGATTTTTCAGGATACTTGCAATATAAGCCCTACTTCCAAATTAAGCCATTAGGGTCATCAGTCACACATTTAGTATGTCTGTTGTAACACACAACAGATGTACTGAATTATAAAATAATATTAATATACAATTAAGTATGTTAGTGATATTAATAGTTAAAATAAGTGATAACATAAATTATATTTAAGTGTTTGTAAATACTGAAATGTACACCTTTGGAGAAGAGGAAATGCCTATATAAACAAATAATATATATAAACAGACACTCTTGAGATTTATTGCCAAATGACCAACTGGAAATACAGCGCACAAAAAATATATACACTTGATAATGAACACTGCAAGAAATTCAGGCCAGAATTCAAGGTTTGAAGAGTTATGATGATATTCTAGAGATGACAAGATTATATTTCAATAAATGCAGATTTGTGTACAAGACTAAATGAATAAATGAAGATTACTATACATAAATAAATATAGTTTTACAGGAAAAAAATACGACATTCCCTGAAAATAACACCTACTCTCTTTTGGAGCAAAAATTAATATAAGACCTGGTCTTGTTTTGAGGGAGACACAGTAGACAGTACTTAAACACAAAGTATACATTTATAAAACAAATCAGCAATTCCAGTACTCACTAAGATGCTAGAGATTCTCAGTTAAAAGCAATGGATTTATTATACAATAAACATCACAGTTGGATATTAGAAAAAAGCATCAGAAAATGAGTTTTGTTTTTATAAACATACATGTTGAAGAAAACAGTAAATTTCAAATATACATGTATCTTTTCTTTCTTTTTTTTTTTGAAACACAGTTTTGCTTGCTTATGTAATTCAGTCTGTAGCCCAGACTGGCCCTGAATTTCCAGTCCCCCTCCTGCCTCCAGCTTCTGAATGCTGACACGATAGGCCTGAACCACCATGGCCAACACACACCACCCAAATATATATTTTTGGGGGGGTAGTAATACCTGGGACTGAACTCACAAACTTGTGCTCGCCAGGCAGGCGCTTGTGCCACTAAGCCAAATCCCTGGCCCTACAAAAATATGTTTTTAAAAATAAGAGAGGAATGTAAGATAGGAATTAAGATAAAAATGGATAAGACTAAGTAAACAGAAGAGCTGCATACAGGTCCATGATGATAATGTGACATAAAATGAAAAACATGAGATCTCAACTCTGTACCTGAGGTTCAAACCAAGATTACCAAAAATATTAAATTGCAATACATAAAAGAAAAATCATAAATTTAGAGATTTTCTTTCTTTCCTTTTTTTTGAGACAAAGTCCCGCTATGTCGTCCCCACTGGCCTTGAACTCACTGGGTAGCCCAGGCTAACCCTCCTGCCTCAGCCTTCCAAATGCTGGGATTATAGGCATGTACCACCACACCTGGCATGAAAATCATAAAATATTAACCAATCAAAATAGTATATCAAAAGAAGTACTGGAGAAAGGGGTACTTTCGACTTTGTGAATCTGTGTACGTTATGTTTGGGTACATAATATACATGTATTCTCATTTTAAATATTAAATAAATCACTTCTTTAAAATGTAAAAATTGCCGGGTGTGGTGGCAAATGCTTGTAATCCCAGCACTCAGGAGGCTGAGGCAGGAGAATTGTTGCAAGTGAGACTAACCTAGGCTACAATATGAGCTCAAGGTCAGCCTGAACTGTACAGTGAGACCCTGTCTTTTAAGGAAGAAGAAAAAAAAAAGAAGAGGAGGAGGAGGAGGAGGAAGAAGAAGAGGAAGAAGAAGAAGAAGAAGAAGAAGAAGAAGAGGAGGAGGAGGAGGAGGAGGAGGAGGAGGAGGACGACGACGACGACGACGACGACGACGAAGACAACGACGACATCTACCACTGGCCTGGACTAAGATCCTGTTTCAAACAAAAAAAAAAAAAGATAAGATAAAATACTACACATAAATAAAAATATGTGAGATACATGAAATCATTAAAGCACTGAGTATATTAACTTCCAAGAACACAAATCCCTAAAAGTATTACCAAAAAATAAACAACCCAAAACATTTAAAGCAACTTAAGTTTTTCTGGTAAGTCAGTAACCTTATATATCAATCTTGAACTGTGTTGCACAAAATTTAATGTTCTTTGGTACAGAAAGCACTGATGCAGGATATGGGAGATTCCTAGTCTGGTTCTATAACCCATGCAGCAAAGTTTCTATAGCTTTCTGATCAGCCTCCGCCCATTCAACAAGTCTAAAAGTGTGGGCTGGGGATTTAGCTCAGCGGCATAAGCACCTGCCTTGCAAGCACGCAGTCGTGAGTTCCATCCCCAGTACCGATTAAAAAAAAAACAAACAAGTCTAACATTGTGTGACTACATGGAACCAAAGGTAGCAGGTGGAAAATAGTGCAGAATACTACTCTTTCCTAGACCATTAGCATTTTCTGTTAAAAACATCTATTTGTCCAAGGGGTTAAAAAATAACCACAACAAAATCTTGTTTGTTTTCTGCTCATCCATATCCTTTTCACAGAGATTAAGTTCAAAAATGCTGAATTACTGTCTTCCAAGGCTATATTACTTTGATTAAATTTTTAATTTGTTATTGAATCAAAAACAAAACAGCCACCTTCAAATAACTTTTTCATCCTCCAGGCTGATCATCACCTTCTCTACACTTTATCAGTTTATTTTGTATAGCAGCAAAGTGTTGCCTGTTGCCTCACTCTACATTATTAGCCAGGAGATCTTTTTTGCAACTTTGGAGTCAATTTTAACATCATTTTTGGAATTTCATTTTTATTACTTAAACCTATCATCAACAGATACATATAAATAAAAAATATACATACTTAAAGGGTGACAGGTACTATGTCAATAAATGCATGCAATGTCTAACAACAGCATGATTATTAATACATATTGTGATAGGTGCTAGAAACTATCCTTTGAGAGGTGTGAAGGAAGAAAGTTAGTAAACCTATGTTGTTCATTATCATATCCCCAACATGTAGAACAGTCACTTGCATGTAGATGTTCAGTGAATAGTTGTTAAATGAAAAACAAGTAAAAGGTACAAGGGAACATATTCTAAATGTCAAATAACAAGTACTAAAAATAAAAAGCAAGTAGCAGTATTCAAAAAGTTTGAATGTTGAAATGAGACTTCAGCTAAATTTGACTAATATATAAATCTGAAAGAATACAAATAAAAGGTAATAGAAGGACACTCCTGAATGATGATTCTTTTGAGCAAAGACAAAAATGAAATACGTATGGATTGGGCAAAAAGCAAGATTAAGTTACTTCAATTTATAAACAGTACTCTAACAGGAAATATAACCTAACCATGGAAAGGAAAGAACTGAAATCTATAATGCACAAATCAAATAATCATATAAGAATGCCTTGAACAAATCATTATTTTTCATAAAGCCTGGGAGGCAGTATCATGAAGGAAGAAACCAGAAATAAAAAATTAGGAGGCTGAGGACATAGCTCAGCGGCACTGCAAACTGCCTGGAATGTGTGAAGACATGAGTTCAAGTCCTGGTACGAAAAAAAAACATTAGGAAGGCTTAGTCTACTTGTTTCCCAGATATGATATGACAAAGGCATAAAGCATAGTAGCAGCAGTACCACAAACTAAAACAGTGTATGACTAAGAGAGTGAATGTAACAAAGCACAAGGCTCGTATGAGCTGAGTCCAAGTTTCTAGACAGAGTAAGTTAGCAGCAAGGAACAGGAAGGTCAACTTGGTTTGAGAGAATGATTTTAGAGAGGATTACTGAATTTTAAGTGAGAGCAGGTCTTTTATGTGAAGACATTTGCAAGAATTGGACAGGTCAGACTTTAATTGAATAAAAGTATCAGCACAGCATCTTACAACTCACCTAAAGAAAAGTAATTAGTTGTATTGTCTTAAATCAAGGAATAGTGACTCAAAAAACATTATAATCTGGTGATTAATTACATAAATAGTGAAATGGAGGCAAAAATCATAAAAGACTGAGAAACAGGTAATCCAAAATCCAGAAAAGAGAGTAACAAAAACATGAGACAGAAAAATAATACTCTAAAAATTAAAGATAGTAAATATGTGCTGTTCAGAGACATCTACACAGAAATAAAACAAAATAAAGGATAGGTGACGATACTAATGATGAGAGTCTGAAAAGAGGTTTCTTTTGTTCTTACTGGTTGGTTTTCACATAGAAAAAAGGAAAATGGCATGGCCAAGGAAGATGTTACCAATGGCATAAGAGCCCAAAGTTAAGAAGTACTGTTTGATTATAAGCTTCCCAGGAGCTGGGATCATATCTGCTTTTTCTCCATTGTCACCCCTGTATCTGGCAGAATCCACATACTCAGTAAGTGCTGAAGGCCCTGACAAAAAGTCTTGAAACAAAAGAACAGAATTCTTTTAAGTTCCACCAAGAAATTCTCTGTGAGGTTCTGGCTACTTTGCATTTCTATATCTTACCCTTTTTATGCTTAAATATCTAGGAAGTTAAACTTTTAATATTTTGATGGAAAGAAGCAAGCTTAGAGAAAGGTATTTTTCATTCTACATTCTAGATAAATGAAGCATTCTTGTGATTCATTTAAAGAAGCAGAGTTCAAAAACCTTAAATACAATCACATATTAGTAATGCAATACATAAACAAAATCAGCTGTTGGGCATGGTAGTCCACACCAGTAACCCCAGGTCTTGGAAGGTTGAGGCAAAAGGACTGCCACAACAAATCCAAGGCCAGCCTGGGCTACACAGTGAGTTCAGGGCCAGCCTGAACTATACTATGAGATTCTGTCTCAAAAACTGAAAAACTAAAAAGCTTAAAAAAAAAAAATAGCAAATAGGGGCAAAGTAACAATAACTATATATTTTTATTTAGCTAAGATTTATCTTTAAGGAATAAAATAAAATATGTAATTACTTCTCTATTTTATTTATTTATTTATTTATTTATTTATTTATTTATTTATTTATGGTCATTTTGAGATAGGCTCTCGCCATGCAGTTCAGGCTGGCCTTGTGCTCACTTTGTAACCTAGGCTGGTCTCAACTCACAATGGTCCTCCTGCCTCAGCCTCCCAAGTGCTGGGATCACCGGCTACTTCTTCATTTAGAAGTAAGAAACTTATCTAGATTTTGAAAGTATAGGCTTTAGAAATAGAAAATAGATAAAAGCACATGACCTTGATGGTTATAAACACCGTTACAGAAATAATGCTAAAGGCATTTTTTGGTGGCAGGTTCAACACAGAGTGGCATGTGAGAGACAACAGTACTCACAACTACTAAAACCCAAGCACCATTTATTTGCTGTTGTTGGTACCCAGTAATAATTATAAAGTCAGTGATGTATCTAAAAATGAACTCTTCCAAAATGATGACATGGCCCAGGCAATGTTCCACACAATAAATGCAGACACCATTTGCTTCAAAAGGCTCTTTCCAGTGAAAATCACATGCCAACATTACAGATAGCTAAGTTGGGTAGAAATATTACAGATAGTCAGATAGGGTGGGGTTCTTGAGGGAGTCAGAGCAAAGAAGAAAACTCAACAAAACTGTGCCAGAAGGTGCATCTGTTGGAGGCCAGACCTCAAGATAAAACAATGACCAAGGGCCCGGGATTTAGCTCAGTGGTGTAAGCACCTGCCTGGTAAGAGTGAGGTCCCTGGTACCAAAAAAGAAAAAAGTCACCAAAAACAATAACCAGGCCTGAGATAAGTAGTAACAACTGGTCTAATGAAGTCTAGAGAGACATCAGTCACCTTAGTGGGCAACCAAGACCTTGGTCTCATCCTTTCCTGAAAAGTTTTTGTCCTTTCCATATGTACTTTCTACATGACCTGCTTACCCATGGGGTCAGTATTACCTAAGGGGCTACACTTATAATCTTCTTGTGTCTATAAAAAACATAATATGGTTATGGTTTATTCAAGAATGACAACAAAGAATTCTAATCAGTAAACATAAAAGAGGTGGATGGCCTGGTTCTTACACTGGCAAATGATCATATATATTTTTTTTAACTTAAATTATTTATGGTATCACTTTAATCACTTTTTCTGATTAAATGATCAAACCACAAGTCTAGAAAGTGTTGAGTAACAATGCTTCTCTCTTTTATACACAATCAAGCTGTCCGGGGAAGCAAGAAGCTTCCTTGTGTCTGGAACTCAGGTTTTCCAGAGAAAGTAAACTGGATCTCAAAAGATGACTAGAAATTTAGCGGGCAAACAAAAGCCCTACACACTGACCCAGAAACATGACAGAAAATATAAAATGACAAAATATTTCCTTCTACTTATCATGTTCAGATCTACAACTCTTTTCTGTAACAAGTTACTTACCCTTTCTCAAGAACCTTATCTGTATTGTGGGAAATAATATCTATTGCATACTGTTTTACAAAGACTAAAATAGATTATACATGTAAAGTGCTTAGCATTGTACCTGGCACATGGTAAATGCTCAATAAATGAAATTATTGTTTTATAGGGTAAAGAACAAAGAGAAGAGGAAATATAAAATACTGGGATAAATTACTGGGGTCATGAATACCTTTTACCCTGAATGACTGACTAATCTTTCAAGTTCAGTAAGTATGCTGACCCAGATCCCCAGGCTCCTCCCTGTTCCCTCCTCTCAGCTTTGTAGGAATCCACATTCCTCAGGAACAGGTTTGGGTTGTGCATACACTTTACACTCCATGGCTCACCACTTAAACTTCTATTTAGGAAGTATAAAGAAAACAACACAAAACAACACAACTGAGAACAAGTTCTAGACTGAGCTGTAATTTTCCACCAGGTGAAACTAATATCACCCTTGTGGAATTTGACATCATTTCTCCGAAGTAGATAAACTGGTACTGGATCCAATTTCTTTTGCACATAAATGAGTGGTAATGGAACCTTTGTGATCAGTAAGCAAACATTCCCCCTGGGCTTTCCTGGGAAAGGATCTCTAGCATGGTTATGCCATGGACCTATTTGCCACACCCCAAATACTTCTTCCAAGCTTGCCAAGCTCACCTTAATTCCAGGTGTCCTATTCCCTTGCTTTTCTCCCCACTTTACCTATAAAACAAAACACCTACTCATTACTACTTCTGCCATGATTTCTTCCAGCCAACTATACAATAAGTTCTTCTTCTTATGTACCGGTATTTTCTAATATTCCATTATCTCGCTCAGATAAGACACTTGTACAACAATGGTTAAAAAGCATTAAGTTTGCCAAAAAGAATGATTTCAATTTCTCTAATAACTTTCTGCGTAAGAGTAAATACTGTTGACATATTTATTATTTTGTTCTAAAACAACATATGTAAAACAGGCTAAGAAAAACCTAATATCCAAAGCACTACACAAAATTTGATGTATGGACCAATAAACTATGTTTATATACAGAATTTAAATTACTATCCCCAAAGTATGATGAAAAGTCCCAAATTTGCAAATCTGGCATGAAACCCTTAAGAAACTGGGTGTTCCTGGAGTCTGGGTGCTTGAGAATGCCACCCAAAGCAAGTAGACAACTCCAGGTAAGGCTGAATATTAGCATGGGACTGATAGTCAACAAATACCATACTCTAAGTGGAAAAGAAGTCACCCATCTTTCTTAAAAAAGACACAGTTGTGGGCTAAAGGTTTAGCTCAGCGGCATAAGCGCCTGCCTAGCAAGTGTGAGGTTGTGAGTTCGATCCCTAGTTTAATTGTAATCCCTTTTCAAAATTCTGAGTTAAATTTGGATTATACTTTTGGAAACTGTCCAAATTTTACATTTTAAAGAAGCTCAGTGGCACAAACGCTTGCCAGGCAAGGATGGGGTTGTGAGTTTGATCCCCAGTACCAAAAAACAAAACAAAACAAAAAAAGTGTTTTTTAATATTTAAAACAACACGTGTATATACAAAAACATAACATGTACAAACATAAATACACAAAGTAGAAAGTACCCCCTTCTAAAAACTTGCTTATAGCCAGGCGTGGTGGCTCATGCCTGTAATCCCAGCACTCGGGAGGCTGAGGCAGGAGGATCGTTGCGAGCTCGAGACCAGCCTGGGCAACAAAGTGAGCTCAAGGCAGCCTGAACTGCATAGTGAGACCCTGTCTCAAAAAGACAAAAAAAAAAAAAAAAAATTAAAAACTTGCTTATAGATAATTCTACAAACAAGGGTATATACCCACCCAGGTTTGTGTGCTCCTTCATGTGTGGTTTTTTGCAATATTGTGGGTTGAACCCAGAGCCTTCGCACTGAGCTGCATCCCAGCCTTCTGTGTTTTTTCAGAGAAGGGATCTTGTTAAATTGCCAAATTGCCAGGGCTAGTTTTGAAATTGAGATCCTCCTGACTCAGGCTCTCGGAGTGCTGAGACTACAGGCATGCATCAAGACCAGCTAAAACAAGCTTTAAATACACTGGTAAGATGAATTTCAATTATAACAGCTATTTGAAGGATTGTTGATCTGTAAAGAATAGTTTATTAGTTTATGAATAGGACAGTAGCTAGGAGAAGAGCCTGAAACACAGTTGGGTGACCAGCCAATTTGTTAATTAAAATGAGAACACACAGTGAACTAGGTCTTCAGACCCAGGATGAACTTCTCAGGCAACATGGAATGCAGATCCTTCCCTAATAAAGAGAAGTGCAGCCACTCCCTACTGAGCTCTCAAATTTTGAGGAATTTAAATAACCAATTTTCCTCTAAAATTCCAGTTTTTTTCAACCTTGCATGCTGAAGAACTGGGTTAGAGAACCTGAGTCCCAACTGGTTATTTTAAATGCAGAATCACCTGTGATAGGTGACTACTGAACAACTAAGCAATTCTGGTGCTTTGCTAATCTATAAATAGCTCCGGATTGAGAGGCCATAGGCCATTCACTAAGGGCACTCCCAGAAATCCAGGAGCTATTCTTCGTATTTCCAATAAAACTCTCCTAACCTCCCCCTTTGGTTAACAAAACTTCATTCCTAGATGTTGACCACAAACTCAGCACATCTGATATCTAACAGGTTGGATATTAATTCCCCCCACCACAGATAACATGAAAAAATTAAACATATCATTTACTTATTCATTTACCCTTCAGGTCATAAGCAGTTACAGATAATAAAAAGGAGACAATACGGTCTAAAAAACAAGACCCTGGCCTGGGTATTAATATTCCTCAATTTTAAGTCTACAATAACTCAGGGTGACCTCAGGGACAAAACATTTCATCTCTCTGGCTCTAACTATAAAACAAGTGAGGAGACTGCTTAAATTCTAAGGGCTCTCCAGAGGCAAAACACCTTAGCCTCGTGAAGTGAACAGAAAATTTTACGTAGAGAAAAGAGGCAAGTGAAGTTAAAAAAAAAAAAAAAAACCTTTTAAGAGTTAAAAATAGGTTAACACATGTAGTTTCCTACTCCTGTCTACCTCAGTTCTCCCAGCCATTTTCCTCTATCCCCTTCCCCAATTTCTTTTTTACCTCAAGTTTCTGAACTCCCTATTTTCCTCTACTACTGTGCTTACCAATTATCACTACTTACTACATTTACCAGTAATCTGACCTCTAGTTCCAATACACAGTTTATTATTCTTAAGCCATTACTTACCAAGAGAATATAGCAGCCACTGAGCCAAACAAATCAATTAAAGTAGTTTTTGGCTTCTAAAACATTATTTAAATAAATAATACGATCTAAGGCATTCTGTCCATAGGAAATCTCAACAAGCAAGAGCAAACTACTGATTAGACACTAAGTGCCTCAAATTTTATTATGTTCTTTACCTTTTTTTGAAGCTTACAACTACTTTGTTCGGTAAGTATATTATCACTTTATTTTACAAATAAAAATGGACCTAGAAGGTTACAAATCAGAAGTGATAGAATTGTCTGACTCTGAGGCCCATATTTCCACTCCCAAATCATGATGGTCAACAGAAGATTCTTTGCTAAAGAAGTGCTGTATTATTTTTTTCTCAGATAATTAATAGAACCATTTTTGTTTGTTAGATTTTTTTTTTTCTTTTTTTGGTAGTGGGATCAAACTCACAACCTTATGTTTGCCAGACAGGCACTTACGCCACAGAGCTAAATCCCCAGCACTGTTTGTTAGATTTTCAAAGTAATATCACATAATTCAACTTCTAGTAATCATGCCCTATAGCAAATCATCTAAAAACTGCTAAAAAATGGTTTAGTCAAACTGGCCTCTCAGGCAAGAAACTCCAAAGATCTCAAGAACAATTTTACTTTCCAATGGCCCAGAAATAAAACCATTAACAATATTTATAAATCAAAAAAAATATAAGTGACATCAAGTAAACAATAGGCTGGCAAAGAGAAATCTGTCCAGATTATCTGTACACTCAAACACCTCTTAAAAACTGCACAGTGCCAAACGCTGTGGTGCAGGCCTGTAATCCCAGCACTCGGAGGCTGAGGCTAGGGGCTGTTGTGAGTTAGAGGCCAGCCTAGGATATACAGTGATTTCAAGACCAGACTAGACTACACAGTGAAGCCTTGTCTAAAAACAACAACAACAACAACAAAAAAAAAACCACCAAAAACCAAACTGCATAGTATCAACTGGATTAGTCAGTCACACCTGCCTGTAATCCCAGCACTCTGGAGACAAGCAAGACAGGCTGAGGCAGAAAGCACCAGAGTTCAAGACCACCATTCTTAACTCTCATTATTTTTGCTGCCTGCTCTACACATCTTATTTCTTCAAAAATAAGATCTAACTGGAGAATAAGATCCACCATTTTTCAGGATGCTCATAACATAAACCTACCCCCAAAATAAGCTCCAGTTAAGATCATTAGGCAGATAAAGGCATTTAGTATGTCCTATTACCACACATGACATATGTATTGAATTATATAGTATTAATATATAATTAAATACAAATATTATTGTTAACAGTTAAAATAAATAATAATATACCTAACCAAGTGGATGAGACGTAAAGACTTATGTAAATGTAAACTCTATACACCCATGGCCAAATGACAAATCAGAGTACAGGTACAACACACGAATAATGTACACACTAAATAACAAGAAGACACGGTTGTGTTTAATTCGAATATTCTTAATTCAGCATGTCATGGGTTGTACTTAGTGTACTCGTGTGAAACTAAGAAATATTTTCCAAATTTTGGTGCCTATAATGTCTGGTGGTTTTCGTATGGACCACCATTCTTAACTCTCATTATTTTTGTTGCCACTCCTATCTTGTAAGTCTTCACTAAGTCTTGATTTAATGGAAACTGAAGCAGTTTGCAAGAGGTTATGACTTGGGTAAAAATTCACAGGATAAAACACTGATGGCAGTGTTGCCAATGCACTAAGAGCAGGCTACATGGACAAAAAGTGCTCACTGAAGGAGCACTCTATGGCTGGACAGGAGAGACTGGGGTCAGTGGTTCTACAGGACATGGAGTCACAAGAAATTCAGGCAGAAATCAGGAATGGTGGTGCACACCTGCAATATCCCAGCATTACAGGAAGCTGAAGTAGGAGGAGCTCTGTGAGTTCAAGGCTAACCTGTGCTCCACAATGGGTTCAAGGCCAGCCTAAACTGCATGGCACCATTCTGCCTCAAATGAATGAATGAACAGCATAAATTCCAGGCTAAGAGTTATGACAGTGTTCCAGATTTTATAAACTGTATCTGAATGTAGATTTTTTGGTATGAGTAAGTGAAGACTGCTGCATGAAAAAATAAAACACTCCATGAAAATAAACCTTATTGTATCTTTTGAAGTAAAAAATAATGTAAGACCCAGTCTTATTATGAGGGAAATATGGTAATGAGTTCAAGGAAAGCCAGAACCACATAGAGATATTGTCTCAACAATACCCCTCCCAATAACAAACAAAACCTGCATAGTATGTAAAGGGTTTTGCTCACTTTAACTCTTGCCGAAATTGCAAGATTCTGGAGAAACACTGTAGGTCCTGCCTACTACTGCAATTCAAAAAGCTACAGATATGGAAATAAAGTTTAGGGCTGTCAGTATTATTTTTCTCAGATAATTAAAGGGGCCATTTTTGTATATATGCTGCCAAAGCAAGCACAAAGCCCATTTCTGTTAGATTTTCAAAGTTAATATCACATAATTTAGCTTCTAGTAATGGTGCCCTACAGCAAATCTACTAAAAACAGCTAAAATTTGTGGACAAAATATTTTCACAATCTTGAAAGCCAACACAAAGCTGACAAGGTAGCATGGAATCGCCTGGCCAAAAATTAAAGGGAGCTTGGCACTATGGTACAGATTTGTAATTCCAGTACTAAGGAAGCTGAGGCAGGAGGATTGTTGGGAGTCTGGGGTCAGCCTGGGCTACACAGTGAGTTCTAGGCCAGGCTGAACTACACAGTGAGACTCTGTCTCAAAAGTTTAAAACAGTGCTCCCAGGTTTAGCTTAGTTGGCTAAGGCCCCACTCTGTAAACGTGAGGTTGTGAGTTCCATCCCAGAGGCAGCAAAAAAAAAAAAAAAAGACTATAAAAAGTCTAAAACAAAAAAGTTAAAAGGAAAATAGGAACCCAGAGAGGTAAGGGCATAAAAGCCACTTTACCCTTAGGGTATAAACCAACGAGAATACATTTGAACTTTAGTTTGGATGGCCCTATAGTGCCCAAAGGGCAAAAATAAAACACCCAGATCATCCAGAGTATAGTCTGGGTTGATAAACTTTACATTTAGCTAAGACACTAAGGGGCCAATCTAAAAGGCATAGACGGGGAAAGTATACTTGCCTCACATAAGGGATCTAACCTCAATACAAGAATGAGAAAAGCGGCCATTGTGTTCTTTCCTGCAAGGATGGCCTGCTCTCATGATGTAGGGTGTATTTCTTTTCCTACTTATGCCTGGCTCAAACTTGCTCTACAGAACCTGGTTTTTTTTCTGCTCTAATAAAACTTTGCTACCATAAAGAGAGAGTAAATGAATAAGAACATAGGTCTCAATCAATATTCAGTCACATCAGCTAGGTGGCCTAAAAATCTTAAGCAATAAGTTGACTTTAAGGTGAACTGGTAGTTCCTCCAAACATGTAACAGAAGCAAACATCAGATATGGTGGTGCAAAACTGGCTGGGGAAAATGAACAGGACCTGTCAAGTACAAATCCCAGGGCAACACCAGGACCCTGTGTGTAGAACTTCGCTCCAGCTCTCAAAAGATATGGACAGAGTAAAAGAGGACTGGATGCCACCGAGAGCTACTATCCTGTATGAGTTCCCACAATTGCCTACGTTGCATTACTCAGACATGGCATGTACTTTTATGTTGGATTTTACCCTCTTTTTCTCTTTGTTTGGGCCAAGTTCATTCTGCAGAGCTGGTTTCCTCTATACTCATTCCCCTCACACTTTTCAAAGAAACTTTTGGCACCTTTTTTGGCTTGTCTCGTCCAATTCTTTGTTTGAGGTAGAAAGGACCTGGAATACTCTTGATTGGTGAGCCGTTTCTAAAGAACTAAAACCTCTATTGAAGAACTCAAATTAGTCTTATGCTTCTCCAAGGACAGTGATCAGCACATAAAGACAAACCAAGAATACAAAGAACAAGCCATAAGCAAGAACCAGTAGAAACAACAGACCACACTTCCTAAGACCTCTAATACAGGAACTACAGATGCCAACTGTAAAGTAACCTGTTATTAGGTTTTAAGAACAAAATACATGAAAATATCTGCAGAGAAGAGAATATTCTTTAAAATAAAAGACCTAGCAGTTTTAAAAAGGGACAGAATGAATGTCAACATAACTGAAACTAAAAATTCACTGGATATCTGTAACAGACAAGCCTTGACAGATGAGAAAACTAATGAAAAGGAAGATGTCAAAATAAATTGCCAACAGTAAAGTATAGAAAAATTAAAAAACAAAGATGAAAAATATGAAGCTGAAAATGGAAAAGGTCTAAGATATATTATGATCAGAGACCCAAAAGGAGAAAAGAAAATGTAAGAGGACCTATGTAAAGAGATTATAACAGCTACTAACTTACAGATTTAAGAAAACAAAGTTCCAAACAAAATAAAAAGAAATCTATACTCCAAAAAATCAATGTAACTAGAAAACAGTAAGACAGAGAAAACATTAACTTTAACTAATAAGATAGAAAACATGGGGGCCGGGGATTTAGCTCAGCAGCCTAAATGCCTGCCTGGCAAGCGTGAGTTCATGAGTTCGATCCCCAGCACCAAAAAAAAAAGATAGAAAACAGTAAAATCTCTGTGTGATATTTTATTTTTTGAGACACAGTCTTGCCATACAGTGCAGATGGCTTCAATTCACTATATAGCCCAGCTTGTCCTAGAATTCTCAGTGATCCTCCTGCCTCAGCCTCCCAAGTGCTGGGATTACAGACATGCCACAATGCCAGACATATGCCCAATTAAAAAAAAAAAAACAGTAAATATTGGTGTAGTTCTGATTAGCACAGAAGGCTGAAAGATCAAACTGGCTGCAGTGCAGTTTAGTAAGTGAAACCCTGAGTTCAAACCTAACACATACACAGAGAGAGAGGTAGACAGACAGACAGACAGACAGACACAGATACAGATACAGAGAGAGACAGAGACAAAGACAGAGAAAGGAAGAGACAGAGAGAGAGATAGAGAGAGGGGAGATAACAGTATACCTGAACAGGTTAGAAAAGAAACTATAAAGCTGAGCTTATACAAAACCTATTTCATTCTTGGTCATTTAACTTGTTTGGTCTAACTTCACCTATGTAAGAACACTGAAATCAGTTATTTCCAAAGTTCATTCCAGTTCAAAGATTATACTGTCATTACATATTTTAAGCAGTGAAAGGTGATTCAAATTATATTCTACTGCCTAAAAATAAACTGCTAGCTCTCATCAAAAAAAATAGAAAAAGAAAATTAAATCCCAAATTCTATAAAAAGCCATCCAAATATGGAATACTAACAAAGTATTAAAACTGTCAAACTTATATAGCATACACTATATATATAAAGAACAGAAAACACAACTGAAGCACTATCTCTCAATACTTACTGCATTTAAGAACTACAGGGCAGCTAAAAACAATACTATTCCCAGAGCACTAATCCTAAAATTCTGTTTTAATTGGTCTAGGGTACAGCCCCAGGAATAGGTATCTTTAAAAATTCCCTCAGATCATACTAAGATACGCCAAGATTTCAGTTGAGAATGAGAAACACTGAAACAACATATAACAGGATATACTTTAAAAGATTTAAAACTTCTATAACCATTCAAAAATATAAAGATTAGGAAAGCATCAAGGATATAAATAAAACAAAAATGAACCTGCTCACAAAACTGTAACAGACAAAAATGGGGTTTACCTACTCCAAATTTAAAGTAGTTGTTAAAACCAAATAAAACTGAGGACTGGCGATACAGCTCAGGGGAATAAAAAAAAAACTGGACCAATTTTTGTTATGTTTTTGAGACAGGGTCTTGCTCTGTAGTCCTGGCTGGCCTTGAACTCACAGGAATCCTCCTATCACTGTCTTTTGAATACTAGGATTGTTTTGTTTTGTTTGTCTGATTTTTGATGTTTTGAGAAAGGGTCTTGCTATGTAGTTCAGCCTGGCCTCAAATCCGCAATGATCCTCCTAGCTCAGCCTCCCAAGTGCTGGGATTACCCATGTGTACAACCATCTCCAGCAGGACCAGTTTTGTTTGTTTGCTTGTTTGTTTTGTACCGGGGATCCAACTCATGACCTCACCCTTGCCAGGCAAGCACTTGTGCTGCTGAGCTAAATCCCTGGCCCCAACACCAGTTTTATAGAGTGGTCGATAAATGTGTATAATTTGCTAAGATACAAAACATAAGTTAATTATATTCCAAAAAACTAACATCAATTCCAAAGTAGCAGACAGCTAGTAGGTTATTAAGGAAAGTAAGTGCATGGAAAATATATAATTCATGTTTTTAGACAGATACAGAAGGTCACTATTCATTCTTATTAATTGTCCTTAGTGCCAGAGACAGAAGCAGAATACTGTTAGCCTGTATGGTTCCCGGATGGCACGTGCATAGTTTAGAAGAGTTTATGACTGAAGATTATACTTTTCTCTAGAGATAAGAAAATAAATAAGTAAAACTGTAACATCCAGTTTTTGCTATCATTTATTTATTCAGCACTTCATTATGCATTGGGACTCTGTTAGGTACTTAAACTCATTTAATTCTCACTTAAACTCTCACATTACACATGAAGAAAGTAAGGTTCTGAAAGCTCCTAATTTTGGCAAGTATGTATTATAGGTACGTAATACAATAGTAAAACCCTAGAAGGAGAACTTAAACCTATGTCTGTGCCATGCTGCCTTTTGTGATACAGTACAGGAGTAAACAGATTTGGGTGTAGTTTAGTAGTAGAAGTGTCTGCCTAGTATGCCACGGCCTGAGTTCAAACCCCTTTAACACAAAAAAAGATACATTATATATCTATATTAACAAAAAAATTGCTGTTTTAACTGTTTTTCTTTTAAATGCTTAGTAAATCTTAACAGTCTTATGAAACTACTCAGTCAAAATACATTTGAATCATTTTGGTTCGCCCTTTTCTCAAACCTCACCTTCTATCCCTTCACATACCTTCTTGGATCAACCTTCTAAACTGTGTTCAGAATCCATTACATTTTGATGATGTATCAAAATATATATTTGCATACCTTACCACTACCACCCTTGATTATCTCCAGCCTGAATTACTTTCAAAAAACTTGTAACTTGTCTCCCTGCTTCTTCCCTCCAGGTCTATTCTGAATCCTTCCAAAGGGTTTCTTCCACTGGTGGTGTTCTTCCTGTGCTCTCTGCTCAAAGCATTCCAATGGTTGCCCACCTTGCTGAGGTTAAAAAAAAAAAAAAAAATCCAGTCTTTACAATGAATACAACTCAGTATCTCAGTCAGACATCACTTCTTCCATTCTCTTCCTCTATTCATCATACTTGCTTCTTGTTACTTATCCAATATCCCAAGCATCTCCCTTTCACTGGCTGTCCCCTCTGCCCAAAACACTCCTCATGGTACTGCCTTTCCACATTTTTGCTCAAAAGCTACCTTATCAGGGCAGCCTTTCTTCCTCCTTCAGGTATTCCAATTCCCCTTAACCTGTCAAGGCATTTACTACCTTCCAATATTGCAGATGTTTACTTATCACTGCTTCATCAGAACAAGATCTGTTTTGATCACTGTTGTGTCTTCCATAGGGACTATTCTAGAATGGAATTTGGCATGAGGTAGGTGCTTAAAAAATAACTGCTCAATGAAAACATAAATCACTAATGACAAAACCCAGTTTCATAAATATTCCATACATAACACATGCCCTATCCTACTTAATCTTGCCACCTTTTTTCACACAATTCTAGCATTTCCATGTAAATATCAGAGCCTCCCCACTCCAAACAAACACACTCACCAGCCAAATCTAAGGCCCTTAACTTTTATTTACATGCTTGCTTCTCCGTAAGCCAGTATTTTGTTTTGTTTTGTTTTTACTGAGGCTTATGTTTCTATTATCTCATAAAAGCTCTTTTCTCCTGCTCTTCTCTATTCTCTAACTCTTCTCTGGCGTTATTCTAAGAAAATCAACCACCCCACTACCTGAAATGAGCAACACTGGTTCTTCGGTATGTTACTTACATTCTATCATACCAATAAGGGTGTATGTTTTTATGGGATCTCTGATACAAAGTCTTATATACACAAAATATTCTCAAACATTACTAGTATGCCTTCTCCAATTCCTTTATGACTGTAAAGCTCAGTAATATCTTGATCACTTTTTTCCCTCATAAATTACCTATTCTCACAGGGGGTTGCCAAAAGCAAAAGCACAGTCTATTAACTGAAATGGGCAAAGAAGACATAAATAATAAAGATGTTTTTGGTACAATGTAGCCATTTCCTTAGTCCCAAAATCTGAAGGAGGAAGGAAGTGGTAAAGGCATGCCAGGTATCTGAGTGCTTGGATTGCCTTTCACAACTCCTTCCTGGCACTTGAAAGAGCAGGATTGACAGGTTCCTAAAGGGACAAATCAGCAGAATGTTAATGGTATTATTGTTGACTCTGGTGTTAGACTTTGAATATTTAGAAATTACAAAAGGAGGGCACCAACTGATCCATATTTCATCCAATTCATTCAACTCTTATTTCCCACTGTTTTTCTAGAAAAATTTCAATAGTGAAAGAAAAACGAAGGGAAAGATACCAATTATGTTCCGATGTAACGATGCTATTTTAAAATTTTTCTAATTCTGTTAATATACAGGGACAAAAAACATAGACTATTAAAAATCCACCCCACTCATCAAAAAAATGTGCAATATTTATTATGTTCAGAAAATACAGCTCAGCCAAGTGTGGTGGCGAAAGCCTAAAATCCCTGTTACTCTGGAGGCTGAGGCAGGAGAATCTTGAGTTCAAGTCCAGCCTGAGCAACTTATCAAGGCCCTGTCTTAAGGTGGGGGAGGCATGCATGATGCAGCTCAGTGGGAGAACACTAATACAGCAGAAAAAAGAAGACAAGACAACACAGCTTTTAAGTTTCTCCACAGAAGCTTAATTTAATTTTAGCACAAACCAAAAGACACAGTAGTGTCTTTAATATGATAAGCACCAATGAGAAACCTGAAGCTTAAAATGTGAGTGTAAAAAATTGAAGACTGACAACACTTACTGGTAAATGGAAACATTTAAGCATGAGGGAAGTGGATGCACAGATATAGGGTGGCTTAAAAATTCTCAAATTCCTTCACCAAGTAGAAATGTAAGTATTGTTTTCTTGACCAAATTAGTGAGGTCAAAATTTTACCTTTCCTTAACTGGAAACAAAATTATAATTTAAGCACCTACATACAAAAACATTTTCCACAAACATACAACATTAAAGTTTTTAAAAAAAGCAAATTTGCTTTTAACACTTCCCTGAACACATTGCTAATAAAAATGAAGGTTTGAAGCATATAAATGTTAGGTACTATATAGACATGATCAGTTCATTATGAGGAAACTTAGAAATATCAAGTAAACAAAGCAATATAATAACAGAATAAAAAAGTTGCCAAAGAATGTAAACATAACCAGAAATACACACTCACAAGGAATCAATAACTATGGGTCTCTCCCTAACTCCGGCTCATCCACCATCATCGAGACACTCTCTGACCACCGCCATCGAAGAGCTGTCGCTGGGAGTGGTGGCACAGGCTTGCAATCCCTGGGCTCCGAAGGCTGAGGCAGGAGGATCGCTGTGCATTCCAGGCCAGACCAAGCTATATATAGCTGGGATCCCGTCTCAAACAAAACAACAAGTTGTCCTTATCATACTCCTGTACCCTGACATTTCCCCTCACAGGAGTTGCTATCATAGCCATTATACAGAGACAGTTGACCGTTTGCCTTCCAACTAAAACATACACCCAGTGAGGACAGAACTTTGTCGATTCTGTTAATCCCTATCCCAGACTGAAGATGGCTGGTACATAAATAATGAAGCTGAAGTATAGAGAGGTCAAAGGATTTCCTCAAGAGCACAGAAGTATATATAACCCTGTCTGCTATATAACCATGCCTGTTTGGACTTTCCACAGCCATTTGCACTCCACCAAACCAGTCCGTTTCAGCACATGATTCTATTTAACAGATTTCTTCTCTTCTTTTTTCTTAGTGCCAAAGAAAATAGATGTTACCAAAAAAAGTAGCACAATGGGTAGCATTTTAACTTCAAATGCTTCACAAACCAAAACTGGACTCAAATTTCATAAGCATACAAGATTAGCCCCTAAAACAGAAAGGCACAACCACTCATATTTCTAAGTTCCTCCAAGAATTAGTGTGTAAGTTTTAAGAACAACCCACTTGGCGAGTGGAAAACCCACTTAACCAACCCAGAATGGCCTATTAACGTTACTTTCATTCTTTTCAAGGTCCACGATAGCTCCTCTCTGGACAGTTTATCCAGCAATTTATGCAAGAGAATGCAACTATCATTGAAGCCCCTTTAGTTCCTTCAAATCTCACAAAACACTGAACATAAAAATTAACTCTTGGTAAGTTTTAGATCTGAGAACAGCAACTATGTCTGAACCACTATCTGACTATGATCATCAAGGTCCTTCATTCAAACTTCAAGAATCTAAAAGAAAGGCAAGGAAGCAAAGGGGAAAGGGTGGAAAAGAGTGGAGCTCAAACATTTACAGAGATAAAAAGGGAGCTGATACTTCTAATGATACTTTGTCCACGTTCAGTTACTCAACAAAAGGCTGGGCCACACTGACACAACTAGTGTTGCCTTCTTGGATCACCTTCCCTTGCAGAGTGAGGAGCCAACTGCCAGTGTCTCTTGTGGGAAATGTCCCTAACCTAGAATGGGACACGCTAGGACCGGATGATTTGCTCAGCGTCTCTCAAAACTACTGTCATCTCAATTAGTTAACTTAAAGGGACGCCCTAAAATGTTGCATGGCAAGAGAGTTGCACTGAGACTGAGAGTTAAGTGGAAAGCAGCAGACCAATAGGCGCGGACAGGTAAACAACGCATTAGGAGTGGTAGTGAGAACCCAGGTGAAAGAAGTGAGGTCAGCCAAAGCCAAAGGTGAAGGGGGACAGAGATGCGGTGCTGGGTGGGATGGGAGCGCTCACAGCGCTAGAGGACGCGCGGGCTGGGGGGAGGGGGAGAGTGTCCGGGGCGGGGCGGAAGGGCGCGAAGAGGCGGGATGAAGAGGGCCAGGCCGGGAGGGTCTTTACCTGCAGCTCCGCCCGCTCCACCTCCCACTGGGCTCTCTCCACCTCGAAGCGGGCCCACTCGTGCTGCAGGAAGTGCAGGATCCCCGGGAGGCTATACTGGGCTCGGGCCGCCCCCGCCGTAGCTGCCCCGTCGCCGGCCGCTGCAGCCTCAGCCAGAGGCCCGAGCCCCTTAGCACCGCCGGCGCCCGGGTGGTTGTTGCTGAAGAAGACGCCGGGACCCGCCTGCTCGTCCATGGCGGCCTCAGAAACCCAGGGAGCTGCCTGGGCGCCCAGCAGAGGAGGCAACGGCAGCGGCCAGCAGTGCCTCCTACTCCCTCCACCGCTCCCCGCCCACACCCCAGTCAGCAGAGAGCAGCAGCCTGGGCGCGGGGGCCGGCCGAGCCCGTGACGGGCCGGGAAGTGGGTCAACTGCGGCGCGCGGCCGCCCGAGGCTTGCTGGGAAATGTAGTCGGGGGCGGGGCGCGGCGCGCGCAGCCTGTGGGGCTGCGCCCAGGCTCCGGCGTGGCTCCGACCCCGCCCCCAGCCCTCCGCGTTGGGGCCGTGGGGCGGGAACTCCGCGTTCTGCCCGGCAGGAGGGGCGGGGCTACGCGATGCGGGCAGTTCGCACGCGGAAGTTCTGCGGCTGCGCTCTGTGTTGCACACATACGGAAGTTAACACGGTAAAATGCCACTCTGACTACTTGTGTTTTTAGGGGTTCCTTATCATTTTGTTAAGAAACCAACTAGTGTCAGGTCTAGCCGCAGGACTGGGGTTCTCCAGTCGGCGCTCACTTACGGCTGATCCTAAACACCGTCTGCTCTGCTGATTGACTCTGTCGAGCCTGCCTTTTTTTTTTTTTTTTTTAATTCAAGGGATTCAAATTGCTGCCTGATGAGCTTTCATATATAAGGAGCTCTGATCGTCTCTCTGCTAAGGGTCAACACAGCAACTTTCCGGGGCTTCTTCAAATTGTGGTTTGTTGATAACTATCTGGAAACAACTAATGTCGCTGTCCCTTTGTAGTAATCTAACAGCCAATTCTGTACGTGTCAGATGCCCAGGAACATGCTCTGTAGGATGTTTTGATTTTTGTTTGTTTTGGGGCGGGGGTCTCATTTTTCCTATCATTCCTAGGCAATTTTTGCTGAACTCAATACTTCGTTGGTTATATCTCGCGTTGCTTGTAGCTAGATGTCACAGTTCCTGTCATCAAAAAAACTGGTAAAGCCTTACAATGTCTTAAAGCCACACTAAATGAAAAAAAAAAGAAAAAAAAAGTTCCTTTCTGCTCCAGGCTTTTTTGGGTATCCAGGTACCTCTCCTTGTTTCACTTGTCCTATTCCCAGTTTTTGCCACTGGTTCACTGGAATACTGGAAAGGCACTCACACAGGCAGTGTGGAAGGTCAAACCCAGGGTCTCAGACTTGCTAGGCAAGCGCTCCGCGTCTTGATGTAGAGTCCTAGGCCCAAGGTCTTTACGAGTGACTGGTTTTTGTAATCCTTTTGTGAGATAAGCTTCGGAGACATCAGACATGATGGGAAAAAAAAGATATAGCAAGGATGGTGAGGGAAGGACATCCTGTCCCTACCCCCTCCCCATGCCTACTTGTGGAAAGAACAGGAAACACATTGTATCTGGTCTGATTACGAATAAGGATAGCAAGCTCTCCCAGTTATTCATTGTTTCAGACTTGTGAATTCATTCATTATCATAAAAAAAAAATTGATCCAGGTCTGGCCGAATGATTTTGGCTTGTAAGTGTGCTTTGAGATACAGACCGATTCTTTCATTTCCAGCTCAATATACAAAAACCCAAAGGAACTGAGACTTGGCCACAAGAAGGCGTTGAGTGAGTGGTAAAGGCATAAGTAGTACCCAGATTTCCTGACTGCTGGTTCAGTGTTCTTTTTAATACCAGCTTCACTTCTCTGTTACTAGATCTACTAGTTACCAAGGAGAAAATAATGCAATGATACCGTTTTAGAGAGGTAGGGATTGCTGGGAATGGAACCCGGGGTCATTCTCCCCACTTGCTCTAAATTTTGTTGTCGTTTGGGGGCAGAGTCTTAATAAATTGCCCAAATTGGCTTCATTTTTTGTCTTCCTGCCTCAGCCTTCCAAAGTGATGGGATAATAGGCATGTGTCACTGTTCCTCGCTGCATTTTTTTCATCTGAAGCATTTAAGTTAATCTGACTGTTTGAATGTTAAGAGCTATTTTTTCCCTAACATAAATACGGGACAGTTCCTTTGTCAGTCCACACAGATTATATGACAACTGTATAATCTTGAGCATTGTATAGAAACAAAAGCACTGTTATAACTCAGTCCTTTATTACAGAATACTTTCTTTTCAAAGATTCTATACCCAAAATAGTACTGATATAAATCATGAAAACATCAATGGGTCAAAATGTTGAGTGGTAATTGAGAAAGGTGGTGTTGGGGAAGTGGATTTTAAACAGATGTGTTATATGCATGGACCAACTCATTTTTGCTTAAATTTTTGAAGACCCATGCTTTTCTTACAAGTTTTAACCTATTCTTCATGTAGTCTATCTTTTCCCCTCTATTCTGCAGACTCTTAATATGCTACTGTTGTTCAATATGTGTTAAATATAGTAGCTGCAGTTGCTTTGTGTAATGGAAAAGTCTACCATTATCTGTGTTATCTCCTTTCCCAGATTTCCCCTCAGAGGCAGGACTTGGAATAACAAGAGGAGGAGAGTAGAAATGGCTTGAAGAGCTCACAGACACTGCCACATAAATTTAATATTTACATGAGCTGATTATATTAAAACTTAAGGAAGCAATTCATACAAATTCACTATAGGAGCAAAAACAATTTAAATAACATGGTTCTTGGTATGTGACACTAGCCAGATTAATGCTGCAACATTTTTATAAGAATGTAACAAGATTAAGGGCCAGGGATTTAGCTCAGTGGCATAAGTGCCTGCTTGGCAAACGCAAGGTCATGAGTTCAATCCCTGGTACCAAAAAAAAAAAAGTAACCAAATTAAAACATGAACAACAATTAACTAGAAGACAGTGGGGATTTTTGGTGTTGTTTTGTTTTTTGAGAGTGGAGTTTTTAAAGCAAGATTCAAATACTTCAGGAACAAAAAGCATAGTGTGTATGATAAAGTGAAAAAACCCTAATATGAAAAAAAAGAACCTTAATAAGGTTAACATATAAAGAGCAAGATGAAAAGTGGTAATAATTATTGTACACTAACACTTACTGAACATTTATTCAGTAAAAATGATGCACTTTACATACAAGAATCCAGTCCAGTGTCCCTAGGATATAATTACTAACATTATCTTTGCAGGGTAACTAAGGGCACTATCACCAGGTAATAGACACCAATATGAAATAAATTGAGGAGGGGGAGAAAGCGGGAGTCAGATTATACAGGGCCTCAAGGATTCCATGGAGGAGTTAGTCCTTATGTTAAGTAACTAACTGAAAAGCAGTAAACACACATGAAAGGGTTATGTTGTTTGGAGGGGGGCACAAGAATCGAACTCAGAACCTCGAACTTGCCAGGCAGGAATTGTGCTGCTAAGCTATATCCCTGGCTCTATTCTGGTTTTTTGAGGCAGGTATGTATTCCAGGATGGCCCTGAACTCCCCAAGTGGTAGGATTACTGCTGCCACCAAACCCTGCTACATCTGGAAGGATTTAAGGCTGAAGAGATTTACTGATGGAGAGTGAGGGAAAAAGTGGGAAGTGTCAGTGATGAATCAAAAATGTATGGTTTAACAGCAGAGGAATTAAGCTGTTTCTTGGGAGATTAGAGTTTGAAAAGCAGGTTTTAAATAAAGCGATGAGTTTAATTTTAAATTGAGTCTCCAATCAACAAGTAGGTAGTCACATATGTAAATCTGAAAAGTGCAGAGAGGCTAGAGTTCCTTCCTGCTTTAAAATGGAATCCCTGCCAGTTTTGTTTTGTTTTGTTGGTCCTGGGGTTCAAATTTGTGACCTTGAGTTTGCCAAGCAGACATTGTGCTGCTGAGCTATATCCCCAACCTTGTAACTCTCCTTTCATGCCATTCTATGCCACTTTTTTTTTTCTTTTGGTACCTGGGATTGAACTTGTGCCCTCACACTTGCCAGGCAGTGCTTGTGCCACTGAGCTGTATCCCCGGCTCCATCGTGCCATTCTTTATGCTATTTCCTTTAACTACTTACCAGTCTGTGATTATTTTGCTAATTTGTCTAATGCAAACCTATGATAGCAGATTCTTTGCTTGACTGTTCAGTATTATATTCCGTGTCTAGCATATATAAATTGTCCATGTGAATTGTCTGATGAGTAAAGAAAAAGCATTAAAGAATCATATCACAAAAATTTGGCAAACAGAAACTCACATTCTTCTTGAACATATCCAGTGTTAAGGAATGTACCAACATATGGGAATATTGTTTTTAAATACCTTAGAGAACTTCTTTATTTTTTTTGAGACAGGGTCTTTAAATTGCTTCAGTTGCACTGAAACTTGCAACTCTCCTGTTTCAGCCTCCCAGATTACTGGGACTGTGATTACAGGCACGTACCACAATGCCTGGCTGAAAATTCTTCTGATCCTTAGTCAGATGCATTATCCATTGCGTCACTGGCCCTGTGCTTGAAAACTCTTTTATGTTCAGTTGCAAACAACTTACTGGAAACACTGACTGACGTGCTGGTGCAGGTGAGCAACCAGGTCCTCCTACCTAAAGATTAACCATCATGTTCCCTAAGTCACCTGGCTTAGATGCACACAACTTTGTCATTATCCTTGACAAGTCAGACCCCAAGCTGATCCTCCAGCCTCTCTCAGCACAGACACATAGAGGGGTCACAATGGCACAGCAATAGTGCCAATAATTGTATTTTCACTAAAAGCAGCTCAAACTCCATTAAACTTTCTGACTAGCTCCTTAAAAACTCATAGCCAACTAAAATGCTGTCAGCAAAATGTAATGTGTAGGTATATCAAAATATAATGTTTAGGTATATCAAAGTACTTGTGGTCAGACAGCCATGGCAGTACACACCTGTAATCCCAGCACCCAGGGAGGCTGAGTCAAGAAGGCTACAGATTCAACATCACCAAGAATATCTGTGACAACTTAAGAGGTCTCCCAGCCATCTTGGAGTTAGGAAAACAATGACCCAATATCATTTTTATGTCTGTTTACTCCAAAAAATAATGCTTCCTACAACAAACCATAAAAATCCAAACCTGTCATATTTATAATCCCTTTAGGAAACTGGTACGCTAATTTTATTTTTAAAAAGATAAATGCAGGGGGCTGGGGATTTAGCTCAGCAGCATAAGCGCCTGCCTTGCAAGCGTGCAGTTGTGAGTTCGACCCGGTACTGATAAAAAAAAAAAGATAAATGCAACATTGTTAAAATGAAAACTGGAAACAATGTACCCAAATACATAAGAGCTGCTGTCAATAATGATACATACACCAACTATTAAGTAACTATTAAAAAATAAGCATTAATCCAGGGATATAGCTCAGCAGCATAAGCGCCTGCCTGGCAAGTTTTATGATTAAAATTGATTAATTTACAAGGTATAAATGCCCTTTTTTTTTTTTTTTTTTTTTTTTTTTTGCTTTTTGAGACAGGGCTTCACTATGCAGTTCAGGCTGGCCTTGAGCTCACTTTGTAGCCCAGGCTGGTCTCAAACTCTAAACAATTGTCCTGCCTCAGCCTCTGGAGTTGGGATTACAGGTGTGCGCCACCATACCTGGCTCTCTCACTCTACTTTTATACTCAGACAAGATTAGAATACTTTTTTGTTTCACAGATGAAATGAGAAGCATTTTCCTATATAACTAGAAATAAGTTAGAAAGAAGAGACCTAAAGAGATTAATAGTCAAAGTTTTTAAAAACCCAAGTAAGTAAGTGTCCTTAAATGTTCATGGATTGTTTTTAATTTTTTGATTGTTTTTGTTTTTTGCTTTTTTGAAACAGGGTCTCACTATGTATGTAGTTCATTCAGGCTAGCCTGAAATCTGGGTAATCCTTTTGCCTCATCCCCTTAGGAGTCTTAGAATTTTATTTCTAAAACTGAAAGGGGGAAAGAGGAAAAGAAGTATATGTGTATAAAAATAATATGCTTGAAGTAGAAACCCACAAGTTCTAATGACAAAAAAAAAAAGAAAAGAAAAGAAAAAGAATCATGGATAGGGAACAAATGAATGTATTTTCTATTAGGAAAAGAAAAGAGAGCTGTAACTGTTACCTCAGAGCAGTAGAATGGTAAAATGCATGATTTTTATATATTTGTTTTTCCCCCCATGTATGTGTTTAGTGACAGAATCAAAACCAGCTTAGGGTAACTCTAAATTATGGTTGACATGAAATTCTTATTGAAGTAAAATTCTATAAAGTCCATAAATTATAAATTTATAAATTTTCAGATGAGTCAGAACTTGAAATGGGTTTATGATTAAGGTTTAAAAGTAAGCAAACTGATGCAAAACATTAACACAAGAATTTTATTTACTTATTTTGGAGGCAGGGTCTCACTGTGTAGTTCAGGCTGGCCTTGACCACACTATGTAGCCTGATTGACCTCAAACTGTCAGCAATCCTTCTGCCTCAGCCTCCTAAGTGCTGGGATTACAGGCGTACGCTACTATGCCTGGCCAAGAGTTTTTATTTTTATTTTTATTTTTTTGTACCGGGGATCGAACTCACAACTGCATGCTTGCAAGACAGGCGCTTATGCCACTGAGCTAAATCCCCAGCCCCCAAGAGTTTTTATTTATAACTATAGTCTATCAATTTCTGGTATCAGTCTAAAAATTCCAATTAAGATGAAAAAATGTGAATAGTAACCCATTTGATTAAATGTTTTGGAAATCAGACTAATATATCCATTACGGACATTGTCTGAATAAAAAGAAATTTTAGATATCAAATGTCTAATAGAATGCCTGGCAGACAACAGAATAGTTCTTACTGATAATAATGAACTACAATATTTTAACTTTTGTGCCTACACATTATACATTTGATATATTTTATACTGTCGTACTATGGTGGCAATTTTATCCACATGTGAAGACTATTTATCAGACTGAATAATATTATATGCCAATTTTTTTGTTTTTTGTTTTTTGATACTAGGGATTGAACTTAGAACCTCATGCTTGCCAGGCAGGTGCTTACACCGCTGAGCTAAACCCCCAGCCCCTTATATGCCAATTTAAAAACACTGTGCAAAGGTTCATTCATTTGGTAAAAGGAGACATATACATACAGATGCACTTTTTAGATAAGCAGAAGATCAGAAAGAATACCTACAAAATTTTTCCTTTCAGTTTTATAGATAAGAAAACCGGGTTGGGTATGGTGGCACATGCCTGAAATCTCAGCGCACAGGAGGGTAAAGCAAGAGGATCACTGCCAGTTTGAGGCCAGCATGGGATACAGTGAGACCCTGTCTCAAAAAACAAAACAAAATGAGAAAATTAAAGCCCCAGGGGGTTAGAGGGTCCAAAGATTTATCCCTCACTGATGCTACCTCTTGACTTCTGAACTTATTCTCTAGTCAAACTGAGAAGTCAAATGTATAGTACTGATTTATGAGAATTTGTAAAGCAAAAAGTAGATATTTTATTTCTTATACAACTAAAACCAATCAGATTATGCTTCATCATCTACTGGCTATAATGATGCTTTCCTATCAGATTCATGACACTGAATGATCACAGTCAAATAAACGTGTATTCATGTTTGAAAAAAATATTCTTGGTAGGCAATAAAATTAATATAAATATTAAAACAGATTTTCCTTTTTTTAGGCATAACTGTAGAAAAGCAGAAGGTAAATTGTCAGTGAAAAGAGTTTAGAGAAAGTATAAAGAAGTACTAACAGAAAGAGGCAGAAAAAAAGCCAGGGATATAGTTCAGTGGCACAAAGTTGTCAAGATTCCCAGTACCAAAAACCAAACCAAACAAAACAAACAAAAATCCCAGAAAGAAAGAGGAGAAAAAGGCGAGACCACAGAAAACAGGAAGGGAGAGAAGAAAAGAAAGAGAAACATTGCTAACACATGCTGTAGTCTATCTTGATAAAAAAGAATGATGGAAAAGCCTAGAAGGTAACAAGAAAAGCAAAAAAATAGCCAAGGCAGAAATACTGTATAAATAGATGAACAGAAAGGAGTTATATGCATATATGCATGTGTGCAAAAAAAAAATATGATTACTATCTGAGTCAACAATTCTACTTCCAAATTCTCTTCTCTGAAGAGATTTTAAATCATATGTTTAGGGACCAAGGAGTTAGCTCAGTGGCAGAGCATGTGCCTAGCAAGTGTGAGGTCCTTAGTCCAATTCCTGGTGTCCCCTCCCCCTAAAGTGTCCACACAAAAACTTGTATATAATTGTTCAGAGTATCATTATTCCTAATAGTCAAAAGGTAGAAACAACCCAAATGTCCTTCAGCTATGAATGAATAAATGTGCTATGCATGCAATGCAGTATTACCATCCATAAAAAAAAAAACAATGTTGTACTGATTCATGACACAGCAAGAAGTCAAGAAGCCAGGCACAAGAGGTTACGTATTATATGAAATGTCCACAGTAATAAAATCTATAGTGAAAAGTGGGGATAAAATGTGGAAACTGTGAGAATGACAGCTAACAGTTATGAGGTTTCTATCTGGAGTAATAAAAATGTTCAAAACTGACCATGATGATGGTTGTAGTACCTTCTGAATAAACTGAAAACCACTGGAATGGACACTTTAAATGTGTGAATTGTAGAATATGTAAATGAACTTTAATAGACTTTTATCAAAAATAAAAACAAATAAAAAAAGGAGAACCCCAAGTCAGAAATAAAAACTAACCTTATAGAAAATAAAACACACAAAAGCACCTTTCTAAGATATCTAAAGGACTGAGGAAGAAAGGCTACCAATTGGTGTGGGTGTAAGATAATAAAATATCAGGCCACATATTGCCATAGTCCTGGGCATTAAATTCAGGATTTTCACCCTGAGCTACATCTCCAGCCCTTTTTAATATAATTTTTTAAAATTTTGAAATGGGTCTTGTTGAATTGGTACTGCCCAGGCTACGCTCAAACTCAAGATTCTCCTGACTCAACCTCCCAAGTGCTGGGATTGGAGGCATATACCCCCACATCCAGCCTTACATTTTAAATGGTCACAAAAATAATTTGCTTTTAATATACTCAATGTTACACTACCTGGTAAAACTTGGTGTTTAAAATTTGCTAAATACTATAGCAAACATCCATTTCATCAATTATCTATTTTGCATGTAAAATTCTCATTACATGAGAGACTAGCATAACTATAATTATGACTAATTCATTTTTGCATGCCCTGAGGCACTTAACTTAATGCTATACACAGTAGGTATTCAATAAATATTTAATGAATGAAATTAACCCTCATAGGCAGAATCCAAAGTTCTGTAATTACAAAACAAAACTTATGACAACTTTTAGCCATTAGTAAAAAGTAGAACATTATTCTACATTTGAAATACTTGAATGAATCTTTAAGTGAAAATTTTAATTCAGTTAATAACTAAGTTATACACCAGCATAATCTAGTAATTTAATATGAAAATAAAAAGATCCATCAGAAAGATAAGGGTATTTAGGGAAATGCTTAGAAAATGTTAAAATGAAAAGACTTTCTATTATTTTGGTTATGTAAAAACTGAAAATCTGATTGTGTTTTAATTGCAAAATTTAATGTCAAATATTGAGTTTTCATCTATTTTTTCCCCTGATAACATCAATAGGCTGTCTACTACATGACACAGTTATGTGTTTAGCATTTAAATGTAAAAGACTATGGCTCAGTGTTTAAAAAATAAATTATGGCCTGGGGGTATAGCTTGGTAGTTAAAGCACATGCTTAGCATGCACAAGACCCTAGGTTCAATCCTCACAACAAAAACAACAACAAAAACAACCAAAAGTCAATTAAATAGAAATATTATTGAGAGAACAGTGAAAATACATTCACCACATGATTTTTAAAACATCACTCTTTAGAAATCAGTAAGTGATGTGAACATTATTTCACTTAACCTCCGTGGAAGCAATATAATACCAATATACAAATAAAACAATTTATAGCTTGGAATGGTTAGTGGCTATCACTAAGTAGATTAAAATACAACTAAAAAAGAACAGAAGAAAACCTTAAAAAAAACTTGTTTTTAGCTTAATTGTTGGTGTAGAATGTATGGTAGGGGCTGGCTGCCTGGCAGCCGCTTTAGCTTTGCTTGCTTGGCTTGCTCGAACAGCGGTTTCCAGACGTACTTTCAACTCAGGAGCAGCCCCCATTACTGTCTTGAAAGCGTGTGGATACAAAGGTCCAATATGCATTAAATTCTGGAGTGCAAATTCATGAAGATCTTTGGAAGTTGAACTTGCTGAGGCAAAAGAATTTTCATCCAGCAGGTAAGAGATCAAAGTGGGCACTAAAAGAGCAAGTAACTGGACTCCTGTAAATACCAAAGAAAACAACAAAGATTGGTCTGATTTAAAAGTATTATTTTCTTTTCTTTTTCTTTTTTCTTTTTTGAGACAGGGTCTCACTATGTGGTTCAGGATGGCCTTGCGCTGACTTTGCAGCCCAGGGTGGTCTTGACCTGCAACAATACTCCCAAGTGCTGGGATTACAGGAGTACACCACCACACCTGGCTGGATTTTTTTCAAAACTAAGAATATATTAATATATTTTGGTATAACTTAGTTTAGTAGAAAATTAGGCTCCACTAATGTCTGTGAAATAATGCTCCCCTTTCAAATAAGAATTCTAGGTATAAAATAACCAAGTAGTATAATTTCAACTCTCAAGTTAGACCAATTTGTAGATTAGTGAGATGTATCAAAACAGTAATAAGCACCATCAAATCACAAGTGTTCTGTATTGTAGCAAGACTTTTAAGAAAAAGAAGAGTTGGATTTTTTAAAAAATTAAAATCTAAGGCTAAATGTCATGCAAAAACAAAGATGCAGCTGGCTGGAGTATAAGCAAAACACAGGGCTAGAAGTATAGCTCAGTGATATTTGTCTAGTACCTCAAGGTCCAGGATTCAATCCCCTCAACCACAAAACAACAATAGAAAACAAAGGTAAATGAGTGCACTAAGGAATAAAACATTATTAGGAGGGTATTATCAAATAAATGACTACATATTAACTTCAAGGCAGTATTTTATTTTAGACTTACATATACATACTCACATACACATTTTTTTTCCTGTAGGCTAGAGATTAAATCCATACTAGACAAGTGCACAATCACTGAGCTATATCCTCAGTCTGTTTTTTGTGGGGTTTTTTGTTTTTGTTTTTGTTTTTTTTTTAGATAGAGTATCAATGAACTGCCCAGAAGGGTCTCAATATGTTGTTAAATCCTCAGATCAGGATCAAATTTGTGACCGCCTCATCAGTATCCTAGAGTACTGGGATTATAGGTACCACTATGCCAGACTTAGTACTTAAAATATTCTTGAGTTGAATCAACTCAGAATCAAGTACACTAATTTAAAATTAAATTTACTATGAGGACAGGTAAGGAAGAGAATCTTGAAAAGTGGGGTATACAATCTTAAGATATTAGTTTAAAAATCTATTCTTTTTATAGCAATTGCAAATCTTGGTTTTTTGTTGTTGTTGTTGTTGTTTCTTTTTGTCTTTTTTGAGATAGGGTCTCGCTATGAAGTTCAGGCTGGCCTTGCGCTCACTTTGTAGCCCAGGCTGGTCTCGAACTTGCCACAATCCACCTGCCTCAGCCTCCCAAGTGCTGGGATTACAGGAGTACACCACCACACCTGGCTACAAATCATATTTTTAAAGACAAATTATATCTTGCTAAAATCAAAAGTAAGGAAAAAAAGAAAAGTATACATTAAACTGCATAAATCTGGTTAAATAAATATACATGGTGGTTTTTCCATTAAATAAGAAATGTCAAAATTTGAGGTACTTTAACAATGATGTTTGGTATTCATACTGAACTAGTTGTATTTGTTATATGGCTTTTATACCTCTGTTATGAAGAGCAGAATGTGTTATTTTAAAAATCTATTAAGCATGTTGGGAAGGGGAAGTAGGAGATTGTAAATTCAAGTCTTCCTAGGCAACTTAGTAACTTACTGAGAATTTGCCTCAAAATAATAAAACAGGCTGGCAAGATAGCTTAGTATGAAGGCCCTGGGTTCAAACCCCAGTATTAAAAAAAAAAAAAAAAAAAAAAGCAAACAAACCAAATGGACAAACACAAAAACAAACATCTACATTTTTCTAAGTTCTTTGTTTGTTCAAGAGAGGGTCTCATGATTATGCAGTTCAGGCTAGCCTTAAACTATGTAGCCCAGGCTGAATTTGTGGGAATCCTCAGCCTTCTAAGTGCTGGGATTAGAGGCATGAGCCACCATGTCCAGCATTTTTCCCAGTTCTTAAAGAATCCATTCCTAAAAAGTTAAAAAAAAAAAAAATCAGTGTGTTGAAATGCCATCAATATAGCTGGGCATGGTGGCTTATGCCTATAATCCCAGCACTCAGGAGGCTGAGGCAGGAGGATCGTTGCGAGTTCGAGACCATCCTGGGCAACAAAGTGAGCTCAAGGCCAGCCTAAACTGCATAGCGAGACCCTGTCTCAAAAAGACAACAACAAAAAAGAGAAATGCCATCAATAATTCATTGTGACTTCCTCATCAAAAAAATACATAAATCAATAATTATACTAGTAATATAAGCAAATACATTACACTTTCAGATAGCAATTGTCACTTAGTAAAATTACCGTTTCAAAAGTCCATGTATAAAATCAAACAAGCTATATATAAAATATAAAACTGCATTGTGAACTAGTGACTTGCTTATTTATTTACTGACAGGATCTCACTAGCCCAGGCTGGCCTCAAACTAGCAGTACTCCTTCTGCCTCAGCCTCCAGAGTGCTGGGATTCCAGGCATTCATGACCAAACCCAGGTAGACTAGTGGCTTTTTAAAGAACATACTTACTATTTTGTTCTTCACCTAGAGCAACCAATGTTTCAAGAACTTTAATTCCTTCTTGAACAGCTAATAGTTCTGTGTTACTGGCTGGTCTGTTTCTTTCAACAGCTTTTAGCTTTTCAACCACTATTGGTGCTAACGAGTGGATATAGGGAGTTGAAAGGGCACGATTGGAATGTTGGAAGACTGAGAGGAGAAGCTGGTAACATTTGGCTTGAACCTATAGAAAAAAAATCATTTTAGAGTTAATATGTGCAATAGTTTTTAAATGTTTAACAATCATATTGCATTTTAATACCTACTGAAAAGGAGGACCAGGAATATACCTCAGTGGCCCAGTGTCTGCCTGGAAAGAATGAGGTCATAAATTCAATTCCTAGTACCAAAAAAAAAAAAAAAAAAAGAAGGGGTACTGCAGGATGAAAATAGAGGTATCACTTTCCACTAAGACACATGAGGAGAAGAATGAAACTTTGAAAAGCTACGTAAAACTGGAAAGAAATTAATTCATATATTTCTTTTTTAATTTTTTTTTATTTTTATAGGTACCAGGGATCGAACTCATGACCAAGTGCTTGTAAGGCAGGCGCTTATGTTATTGAGCTAAATCCCAGCCCCCCCCCTTTTTTTGTCTTTTTAAGACAGGGTCTCTCTATGCAGTTCGGGCTGGCCTTGAGCTCACTTTGTAGCCCAGGCTGGTCTTGAACTCGCAACGATCCTCCTGCCTCAGCCTCCTGAGTGCTGGGATTACAGGCATGAGCCACCACGCCTGGCTTTAATTCACCTATTTTCTACAGTGTGGCAGAGTAAGAAACCAGAAATTCCAATTCTGTTTTTAATTTTCCCTTTAATAGACATCTCTCTCTTTTCAACCTAATATAGTACAGACAGTGGCTATTAGAATGCTCTGAAAGAAAACAAAAACCTATAAAAATGCATTAAACTGGGCATGTAGCACACACCTATAATCTCAGCACTGTTTGAGGTTGAGGCAGGAGGATCACTATGAGTTTGAGACTAGCCTGGGCTACATAGTAAGTTCAAGGCCAGCCTGAATCACATAGCAAGACCCTGTCTCAAAAGAAGAAAAAAATAAAGGGATGAAGAACATTTCATCAAAATATGGGATAAATAATGGAATAAAATTGTTTCAGTGCTTTGGTAGAACACAAATTGCCAAACTTTGCTGGAATCAGAAATACTTTTTTTTTTTTTTTGGTCTTTTTGAGAAAGGCTCTCACTATGCAGTTCAGCCTTGGGCTCACTTTGTAACCCAGGCTGGTCTCAAACTTGCCACAATCCACCTGCCTCAGCCTCCCAAGTGCTGGGATTACAGGAGTGTGCCACCATGCCCAGCTCAAAAATATTATTTTAACATTGGTATTAACATTTTAAAAATACAGATCTCTGAGCTACAAATCTGAAGACTAATTCAGGAAGCTACTGGTAGTGACCAGCAATGTTCCCAAACTGGTTTTATTTTCCTCCTGATATATACAGCAGGTTTGAGAATGATTAGTTTAGACTGTGATACTATAAAACAATAAAAATGCTTTCTAAATAAATTTGAGGACTGGGAATGTAGTTCAGTGGCATAGCACCTGCATGACAAGCAGAAGACCCTGAGTTTGATTCCTGGTACCAAAAAATAATAAAAAAAATTTTATTAATAGGTTTATTAAAACACATAGTAGTGTAAATGCATTCTTTAATGTCTGTTATCATGTAAATAAATATTGGAAAACATCATAGACTCATGTAAAGTCTCTACCAATGCCACAAGGTTAATCAAACATTTTAGATACTGGAGATACCCTGCATATGTGAGTAAACAAACAATAATGTTTTCTAGCTTTTTCCACTTAAAAAGCATACTGTGAATACTTAGGTTTTCATTATATGTATCACAGTTTTGCTTTGTTTTGTATTATTTTGGCACTGGACTCGAGCTCATTACCTCATGCTTGCTAGGCAGGCGCTGACGCCATTGAGCTAAATCCCCAGCCCTGTATCACAGTTTTAGAAACCATTCTGTACTTTTCTTGATAAACTGTAACTTACCCATGGGTCACATGAATTTAATGCATTTTTAAATCTGCTCATGCAGCCACTCTGTAATGACTGAACTCCTATTATTTCACTACTAGCAGACCACAGGAAGAGTGCAATTGCTGTTAGCATGCTTACTTCATCAGGCACAGGTACAGAATCCTCTGAAAAAGATGACAGCAAAGTGCTATTTCCAATACAGTTTGGAAATCCAATATCAAACAACTATTTCTTCCCCCAATATTTTCATCAGTGTGTCTCAATCTTAAAAACATACTGATTGAAAAGAGTATCAACTATATATACATCAGAAAATTATCACTTTGAAAGTATTACACAAACTGATTCAGGCAAAAATGAATGCTAAACCTGTGTGAAAAAAAACTACCATGTGAAAAATTTGAGGTGGGGGGTAGACAATTGAGATCATCTCAAAGGATCTCTTCACATTTACTTGTTAATTACAAAACAGAGAAATGACAACTTTAAACATGGAGACACATCTTAACAAAGTTATTAAGTTTAACAACAGAGTATTAATATTCCTAATAAAGAGACATTACGTGCCACTTTATATGATGCAACAAGAAAGACATAAAATTACTTACATAGTATTTCCACCAAAAATTTAGAGTTTAAACTGAGAAAAAAAAATTTAGACTATTCTAAATTGTGAACACTGTACAAAATAGTTGGTCTGTATTTTTCGAAACCATTAATGTCATAAAAGATAAAGGCTGAGGAATAAAGAAATTAAAGCAATATGACAACTAAATAAAAAGTTCCATAAAAGTCAGTATTAGGACAGCTTTTTTTTTTGGTACTGGGGATCAAACTGATGATCACACACTTGCAAGGCAGGTGCTTATGCCCTGAGCTAAATCCCTAGCCCTATTAGGACAGCTTTTAAAATCTGCAAATGAACAATAATAGCATCATATTAATGTTAGATTGCCTAAACTTGTTAATTCTTCTGTGTTATATAAAGGAGGTCCTTGTTCTTAAGATATCTATGCAGTATTTAGGAAAAGAGTGAATGATGACTTCAACATATTCTCAAGTGGTTCAGCAAAATTAATAGCAATCAGGATATGTGGTATACCAGGAACAATAACATGTTCCATAAAATGTTAACTGATGTCTCTAGGAGAAGGGTATACCAGTGTTCAATATTTTGGTTTTTTGACACAAGGTCTCACAATATAGTACAAGGTGGCCTGGAACTCACAGCAATCCTCTTGCCTCAGCCTCCCAAGTGCTGGGATTATAGGCATGCACCACCTTGCTCAGCAATACTGTTCACTATTTTGTTCTTTCAGGGCCTAGCAATTAGGAGGCTGACACAGAATGATTGCCAGGAGTTCAAGACCAGTCTGGGCTATACAAGACTTTATTTCAATCATTCAATTGATGCAAAATATCAACTTGATAAAACTAAAATAATTTGTTACATTAATACAACTAAAACATTTTGCCTTATAATTTTTAAAAATCACATTATAAAAATAACACATGTTCATTACTTAAAATATAACAAGTGTATGGGAATAAAAATAAAACTTGTAATCCTATAATCCAGTGACATTTTAGGTTTACTTTTTAAATTTCTTTTTATTTTAAAGAGAATAAAACCAAGCAAAACAAAACAGAACACAGCCAGTGAAGACACTTTAGGTTTAATTTCTAGGTTTGGGTTTAATTTTTTCTGATCTGGGTTAGTCTTTATACACTTGCATACATATTAATGGGTATGATATATATTATGTAATAAATAGAATGGATTATATAATCCAAACTAAATATACTGTCTGGTTTTGTTGTTGTTGTTTGTTTTTTTTGTCTTTTTTAAAACAGGGTTTCTCTATGTAGTTCAGGCTGGCCTTAAGCCCACTTTATGGCCCAGACTGGTCTTAACTCAAAACAATCCTCCTGCCTCAGCCTCCTGAGTGCTGGGCAAACTAAATATACAGTCATGTATAATTTTCTCACTGCCGGGTAAGTTATAGTTATCCTAACTGATTATTGTAAAATACATACACTGATAAGTAAAATGGAACATAAATTTTTGATTAACAAGGTCAAAAAAAGGACAAACAACATAAAAAATGCTTTTGTTTTCTTAAACCCAAGGCACCTTGCACAATATTGTTGGTCACTGAGACACAGCCTCAGCCATAGGAGTGCATTCTTCAAGGCTCTTTGCATACCCCACAGAATTGAGTCTCTGTAATTTTAACCACTTTAAAGTCCCATTAGCAAAATCTGAAAAATGTTCTTTTGGTACCAGTTCTAGCTGATCATAATCATACTGTTAGAAAGAAAATCACACTTGCCTGTAGTCCCAGTACTCAGGAAGTGGTGACAGGATCATGATTTTGAGGACAGGTTGGAGTACACAATGAGTTCAAGACTGGCCCAGAGTATTGCAAAAAATGGTCTTAAAATGTTTTTAAAAATTTACTTATATTATTATTATATATAATATATATTATATTATTATTATATATTATATCACTGTTTTGAGAAAAGGTCTTGCTATGTTGTCCAGGCTGGGCTTGAACTCACAATGTAGACAGGCTGCTCTCAAACTCACAGTGAGCCTCCTACTTACAGGTGTGTTATCACCATACCCACCTCGTTTTCCTACTGTGCCTGATTTTTTATATGCTTGGTGTTTGTTTCTACCTTGTTTTGCTTGCTTATGTGCTTATTTAGACAACACTGAGGGTTAGACCCAGGGCCTCTGAACTGATCTACATCTTCAGCCCTCTATTTTTAATTTTTAAATTTGAGATTGTATTGTGCTAAGCCTCTAAACTGTCCAGACTGGGCTTGACTCTGTGATCTCCCTGCCTCACTCTCCTACAGTTCTGAATTACAGGTGTGTAGCACAACACCTAGCCTTAATTTGCTTTTCTCTAATATGTGCTTTTTCTTTTTAAGACCATTTTGTATGATGTGTGATTGAAAAATACAGTAAATGTTCAAATAAAATTTGAAACACATTCCCACTAATCTCCCTCAAAATATACCCACTCACTTTGAACACACCTAGCTAGCTCACAGTTCTTCCCACTTTCTGAAGTGCTTCTGCAAGTTCTCTTCCTTAAGTGTCTTTAGTTGTGCTGCGGTCGCTGCCTCAACATCCTAAATCAATTGAAAATGTTTATTTTAACCGGTTGTGGTAGTGCACACCTGTAATCCCGGCACTCAGAAGGCTGAGGCAGGAGGATCACTGCAAGTCTGAAACCAGCCTGAGCTACAAAGTGAGCTCAAGGCCAGCCCCAAATGCCTAGTGAGACCCTGTCTCAAAAAGACAATAATAGTAAGTTTATCTTTCATGCTCATTTTGATTTTGGGGAAGAGCCAGAAGTCCCACAATGCCAGATCAAGTGAGTAAGGTGGGTGAGGACACACTGTATTGCTTTTCAAAGCCTGTCTTTCCACTTGTTGACACTCGGCTGCTGCATTGAGTAGATTTCTGAATTCCAAAACTGCTTCAGAAAGTGGCAAGAATGTTAATGTGTTCTAAGCAAGGGGGAGTATTCTGAGGACTAATGGCAATGTATCTTTTACTGTAATAAATTTTTTAAAATTTAAACATTTATCATATTTTAAGCAACTTTTATATATTGATGATGTAAACAATGGCTTGATGATTGATTATCATCATTTTAAGCTACCCTTTACTATAAGATATTTTGCTAGGTAGAAGTTAATGTGTATACAAACTAAAACATCAATATTTTCTTCTCCAGTATCTTCCACTGATTTGTAGTTGGTCCTTTGACGTTCTGTCAGAAAAGGTTCACCCACGTTTTATAGTGACAACTTTGGGTTTTTTTGTTTGTTTTTTGTTTTTGTACCAGCACTCAAACTCATGACCTTGTGCTTACCAGGCAAGCACTGTGCTGCTGAGCTATATCCTCAGCTCTCATCTACATTTTATTTTCCCATGTTGTTGTAATTTTTGTCTTTTGAGACAGGGTTTCACTATATAGTCCAGGCTAGCCTCGAACTCATTATGTGGCCCAGTATGTCTTCAAACACATGGCAAACCTCTGCCTCAGTCTTCCAAGTGCTGGAATTACAGAGTGAGCCACAGGCCTGGCCTGTTTTTCTGGGGTTTTTTTGTTTTGTTTTTTAATTTTGCTTTATATCTGGTACTTATTTTGATTCATGATATAAGGTAAAGACCTACCTAGAATTTACTTCTCCTTCAGCTAACTAAAAAATAAGCATGAATGCTGAATCTTAAGTTATTTATCTCTATATATAATGCATATCACATTAGATTAAATATATTACCAACTGATAAATACTAATATAGGACCTATTTAATAAAAATTATATACATATTTTTAGAAATATTGCAATATCAAGATCACACTTCCTATTGGGAAGATGATGAGTATTTTGATTTCTCTATCATTTTTATTAAATGACTTGAAGAAAACATAAATATACCTACACATGTCAATTCTGGGCATATTTAGTGTCTTTTTAAAAACCTCACCATGTACATAAGTGCTTAGACAAGAGCAGTTAGACTCAACTTTCCAGAGAGGGCTATTACAGTTCAAGTTGAAAGGAGGTGACTATAACCTCTCTCTGAGATGATCCAATATTATACAGCAGTTTTCTGATAAGGCTGTCAAACAACTAAACAGGGAACAGATATGCTAACTGATTTAAATTTTTAAAACTCAAATATATTACCAGGTTGAGAATATTCCAGGATGCATGCAAGAGTGCTTCGAATTAGAGCTGTCCACTGCTTTTGAGTTTCCTCCGTTTTGGCCATTGAAAGTGTCACAATACTTTTAATCCCTTGAAGAGCTGCACTGACAGGTAGAGGAACTTGATTATCTACAGACTTTATTGCTGTGTCTTTCAATATTCTTGCAATTAAGAACAGAATTGTGGGCAGGATTGTCATACATCCTGAAATAAAAACAAATGAGGTTACCTTATAACTATTTCAGTTCCCATACTAATTTCCACTGTTTACATTTTTACAATTGATTGTGCTTCCTTTCTCCCAAGACAACATATCATTTAAGTTGACCAGGCTGGTCCAACTCCACAGTTCAAGCAATCCTCCTCCCTCAGTTTCCCAAGTAGCTAGGAACACAGATATGTGCCATGACACCTGGCTGAAAGTGGTTTAATATTATCTTTTTTTTTGTACTTATACAAAATTTACTGCATTACTATAATTTAATGCTTGAAAAAGAACATAAGGAAGTGCTGTGTTATCTTAAAGAAGACAAATTAATACTTTGTTTCTTTTTCCCACTAGGCTTTTTTTATTACTTCCATTATTTCACCTAATTGATATTTCATGCTTTTCTTAATGAATATAAGAAAGGAATTTAGAAAAAAAGATGGAAAATACTATGAAATACATTGATAAGTATCTGAGTGACTTGGGGCAAGGGGATCTTAAGAGTAATCTTAAGATATATAATCAATTCTTAATGCACTAAAATCCATCTGATCAAGCTAGGAAATAAAGACAGTTAAGTAAAGAAAAAATAAAATGATTCTAGACTTTGTGGCTCAGAGAATATTTAAAGTCCTCAAATTCAACCTTCACTACTTTCACACAAAGCTGGTATACTGAGGTCCAGTGATGGAGATCTAATTATTTTAGCACATTTAGCTAAGTGGTAGAAAGGTTAGATCTCCCTTGTGTTAGGCTGAAATTTACCTATAGATCTACTGATCTTGTTTTTATTTTCCAGGAAAAAAAGGGAAAGTCTACTTCTTCACAACAGTTCTTCCGTATATCCACATAGCTATTAACTTATTAGCCTCCTTTCTTTTATTTATTTTTTTTTTCTATCAGTACCGGGGATTGATCTCACGACCATATGCTTGCAAGGCAAGCACTTATGCCACTGAGCTAAATCCCCAGCCCTAGCCTCCTTTTCTTCCCTTTACTTTATCTTTGTGTGCTAGGGATTGAAGTCAGGGCCTTCTGCTTGTTGGCCAAGTGCTCTACTGCCCAGTCCCAACCATAATTTTTTTTTTTTTTTTTTTTTTGAGGCAGGGTCTCACTATTCAGTCAAGGCTGGCATCAACCTTGTGGTCAATCTCCCTTGTGCTGGGATTACAGGCATGTGCCATAATGCACAGCCAATCTCTTTAGGTACTCCTTAAAGTTGGCTGTCACTCTCCTCACATTCTTGTTCTTCAGCATGTTCAAATATGGCTACCACATAGAGAACAGTAATTTCATGTTCCATCTATTTACTGATATTCAATGTCTTCTCCTAATCTACAGTTTTCAGATTTAAAACATATCTGAAAAGATCATCTTAGGTTTTTGATTTTGTGAATCTTAAATATTTATAGGCTCTTACAGGTAAAAAATCCCTTAAAAAAAGACTAACTTTTCACTTCATATTATAGATTTAACAAGAAAATTAATTACACATGTTTAAAATTCAAGGCAAACATATCTTTGTCTACCATAATAGAATGCATTTTCAAATATTGATCAATACTGTACCAGCAGGTGAACAAAGGGATGGTAAATCAGAGAGAATGGTGACTGTGGCTGCCACCAAACGAGCACTTTCTTCTGACAGTTGAGTTTTACTGGCTAGGTGACTTGGTGAGTCTGACACCTTGGTACTCAGATGTGGCATATGGCGCACTAAAATGAACATCAGTAGCTCCATAGTTGCAAACACAAGAGATTTTCCAGGAATGAGGCCGCCACTATCACCTCCTTCTCCCAATACAGCACAAGACTTTTTATCCATATCATCTTCATCTTAGGTTAAAAAAAAAAATTGGTGAAATTTCCAGCAAAAAAAGAAAAAATAGTATATAAAATAATAGTAAATACACTTAAGAAATTCTTTCTTACAAGTAAATGTCTAAATAATGTTACATGTCATTTTCAGTGTAATTCTCTGACTTACTGAAATTCTATATACAGTACTTTATTCACCTCTTTTCCCCTTCAAAGCAATAGACAACTTGTTTTTTCCTTGGAAAATCTTTAGTAGACATTTTATTAGGTATGTATTTCATAACAGTAATGACATATACTAAGCTAGGTTAAACCACATTAAACTGATACTTTTGTGTTTTTTGTTTGTTTGTTTTGTTTTATTTTTTGAGACAAGATCTTGCTACGTACTTCAGGCTGGCCTTGAATTTGTAACAGTCCTCATGCCTCAGCCTCCCAAGTGGTGGGATTATAGGTGTGCACCACTACCAAGAAACTGGTACTTTTGAATGAGAAAAAAATAACCAAATTATCATTTATTTAGTCCTATTATTAGTCCTATTTAGTGAAAGAAAAATCAAATTCATATCTTCTAAATGTATGATTATGTTTCCTTTTTATTAGAAACTTCATGGCATTATTATTTTATTAGAAACTACCTGGCTTCCTAGTAAATATTTTTAAAATTAAAGATTAAGTTAAATATTATTTCAAGTTAGTATAATTTTCAGTGCTTACTTAGAGTGCTTCTCTTTTCTTGCAGGTAGTCCTGAGCAGCTCTTACTATCTGTTGGACAACTCCAGTAACCAATAACTGGATAGATGATGGGTTCCAGGTTAACAGGAGGCGGTGCAAGACACTCAGTAACTCCACACCAATCAGCTGTCATAAATTAATACAAATACAATTTACTCTCAAAGGGAAAATGTGTATTAATAAAATCTAATAAAGTACATGTATGAAAAAAAGAAACTTGTAATTAAAACTAGTACAGGACTATGTAATTAATGACTTCAGTATTTAAATATTTAATTAACTTGGATAGTCAAGGATAATCATTCTCCCACTGTAAAGAAATACTGGAGCCAGAGTTTCATGTCACTGAAATTCATAATTTCCATCTTGACCTGAGTACCCAAGAGGTACCCACCAGAGACAACAGGACATTCTGACAAATCTTTTTTCTACTCACCTCAGCGATTATTACAAACTTTCACTTTAAACCTTTTATAATCTTCCACATCTAATCCATTCACTGAGCCTGCCTCAAATTTCAAAGAGGAAGAGAAAATGTAACTGCAAACAGAGCCATTTTTACCTCTTCTCGTAACATCAAGTATCCAGCCTCCAATTCAAGGAGGGTTTATCTTTCCTCATGAATTCCTTCTCCCATCTGAAGTGACTTCCCAGGAATTCAAGGACTTCAATCATACCTCATGTCTCTAGTCTCTCTCTCTCTAGTTAAGTTATTCTCCTTAGTACAAAGACGCCGTTCAAGATTTTCTTTCCTAATGGCCTATTCTCCTAGAAGCCTCTCATATCCTTACACCCTCATCTCGTCCTTTATCAGTTCTGCTGCTTCGTTTCCCAGCTTAGATCCTTTCCTTTCCTTTCTCTCAATGTATAATCTGGCTTCTGTTCAACCAAAAAAATCTGCAGATGGTGTCTAATAACTTTCTCTACACTCTTTTATTTCCTTATTTATTGCATTTTTTAATATTGTCATCCACCTTTTTTGAAATTTCTCTTGACTTTGATAACTTTATTCCCTTTTGGTTCTTCTACTTCTTTTTCTTCCTTTTTTACTATTTTCTTTTTTGGTACCAAGAAACAAACTCAGGGCCTAGTGCAAGCCAGGGAGGTACTGTGCTGCTAAGCTACATCTCCAGCCCCTTCAACTTCTCTAATAGATTCCATCCCTGATTTAGTTCCTTTTTTCTTTTTTTTCTCCATCTTTTTGAGACAGTTTTTCTCTGTGCAATTTAGGTTGGCCTTAAACTTACTTTGTAGCCCAGGGTGGCCTCAAACTGGCAGCAATTCTCCTGCCTCAGCCTCCCAAGTGCTGCAACTGCAGGTGTGTGCCACCACACCTGACCTTTATTTCCCTCTTTTCAACCCTCAAATGCTATTTACCCTCAAAGTTCCAAACTTGGAACTTCTTTTCTCCTTCATTCATTTTCAATACTTTTAATAGTACATGTTTGTAGTATATAATGGTTACATTCCTCGTGAAGAACTGGTATATATACATAACACATCTTAATTCTTTTTTCTTCTCCCTTTCCCCTTTCTTCCTCCCTCCATCTCTTGGTCCCCTTCTCTTCTGCAAAAGATCTACTTCCTATCTTTTTCTTCCTTTATTGAATTTTTTCCAGGCTTGTGTATTCACTGTTTCTCTGGAATTCTAAAAAGAGCCTCATAACTGGCCTTCCTGCCTCCCTTCTCATCTCTCAGAAGCCAATGCCTACAAACTTAATAGTGTGATCCTTCTGACATACAGAATTAATCATGTCACTATTCTACTTAAATGTTTTTACTGATTTCTTATCACTTTCAGGATAGAATTCTAATTCTTTCACATACTCTAAAGAAATCCTCATGAGTTGGTCTTTACCCTATTGTCTGGTCTTATCTAAAAACCTCTGTGTTCTATTCACATTAGCCTCAGTGCCTCCTAGTTATTCTTTCTTAGAAGAAAACCCATCCCTTCCCTAATTCCTATTTAAGACTTGATTCAACTAGCCTCTCCTTTGAGAAGGGGCCCTTTAATTTTCTATCGTAAGGTTGGTGCTCTTCCTGCTTCCCATTACACTCTTGCATGTCTTCAGCCCCTCTCTACTTAAGCTTCTCTATTAGATACAAGGAAAACAAGACTCTTATCTAATGTCACATACACAACACTATTCATTCAGTGCCATTCAGTATACTCATTGTCTAATCCAGGGTCTGGAAAATAAATTTTAATATCTACAGCCTCAAAAAAGTCCAAGGCTTCTAGCACTGAGGAGGCTGAGGCAGGAGGAATGCTCTGATTGCAAGGCCTACACCTGGGAGTACAAAGTGAGTTCAAGGACAGTCTGAATGGCATAGCAAATCTGTCTTAAAAAGACC
>PVLA01010172.1:0-66316 GCA_004027455.1 Hydrochoerus hydrochaeris | reverse complement strand
TTTAAAATTATAGTAACATAAAAACTTTAAACCTCAGCACAATGAAACACACTATAAACTAAATTAAGATACACAACATAAGCTAGAGAAGAAGGTTGACTGGAAATGCTGAATGAAAAGGAAGGACCCTAGAGTCCTAAGCTTGCAGTGAGGGCCATGAGAAGTCAAAAACCTCAGCAGGTGCTGAAATCTTTCTCCACAAAGACAGATGCAAATGAGGAGGTGGCCTGGGAATCATAGAGGGAAAGAATACAAATAAACAACTTGTGGGACAGAAGGTGAACAAAGGCACTAGAGGTGTTCTGCATTGATCTGTCTTTTCTCAGAAGCCAATGAGGACTACAGTGTCCAAATATACTTTTATATATTCGTATAGTGGACTTTTTATACTTTTTTGGTGTGTATTTTTAGACAGGATTTCATTGTGCAGTCAGGCTAGTCTTGAACTCACTTTGTAGTCCAGGCTGGACTCAAACTCACAGCCTGCCTCCTGCTCAAAACCCTGAGTGCTGCAATTACAGACATGCAAAACCACACCCAGTCATAAACCAAATATACTTTAAATACACAGCTGCTTCTGAAGCCAGGACTTATCATGATTTGTCTAATATATGTGAGTACGGTATAGGACCAGACACAGAAACATAATGATGTTTACCAAAATGTCAATACTGATTATCTCTGCATAAAGAGCTTTCAGATGATTTTTTTTTTTTAGAGATAGGGTCTTGCTATTTAGTCAAAGCTGGCCTGGAACTTGTGGCAATCCTCCTGCCTCAGCCTCCCAAGTACTGGGATTACTTGCATGCACCACCACATCTGGCTCAGATGATTTTTATCTTCTGGTTTTTGTAACTTTTTTAGTGACCATATATTCTTGGAAACCCACAAAGATATGATTTTAAGGATAAAATGTTTGAATATGAATAACAAAAGTTTACTATCCAGAATGACCATAATCTATTAAGAAGAAAAACAATAACCCAATAAAAATGTAGGACAAGAAGATATTTAAAGAAGAAAGAAATGGAGAAATAAATGCATCAAAATATGCCTAACTTCATCAGAATTAAGAAAACAAAGAGATACCAATCATATAAAATCTCATCAATCTGATGGATTTTTTTAAAATGACAATACCCAGTGTTAGCAGAGGTACAGAAAACAGACCTACAAAATGGTGTACTTGAACTTGGCTGTAGCCAATCATAGAGTTCTACACAGCAAAGAAAATAATGAGCAGCCCCTGTGCACTGACACGGAGATTCCTCCGAGACATTCCTAGTAAAGACACAGAAAAACTCACAGAAGCAAGTACAGTGTGATTACATATATTAAAACACAAGGCTGGGGATTTAGCTCAGTGGTTTAAACACCTGCCTAGCAAGCTCAACGTCATGAGTTCAATCCCCACTACCAAAAAAAAACAAAACACAAATTCAACCAAGTAGGACGGTGCTGGTAATCCTATTACTCTAGGAGGATAAGCAAGAGGATTACAAGTTCGAGTCTAGTTTTTGCAATTTACAGACTTAATGGGATCCTGCCTCAAAATAATACAATAAATTTAAAAAGCTGAGGGCTGTAGTTCCACATGAAAGCCCTGGGTTCAACAGTCCTCAGTACCACAAAAACAAACAAAACCCAGGAAATGCTCTATCTTTACTTGAATAATATGTGTGAGTTTCATTTTTATGTATCAGCTAAAGACTTAATTTAAAATTTAGAAATACTTCAAAAAATATCCCATTTCCAAAACTACAATTACAAATGTAAATTTGAAGATGGTCTGAAGGATGCACCAGACTGATAACTGGTGAAAAGGTATGTGGACTTTCTGTTCTATGTTTTTTTCTGTCTTCCAGATCTCTTTAAGAGTGCATTTGTGGGGCTGGGGATTTAGCTCAGCGGCATAAGCACTTGACTGACAAGTGCAAGATCATGAGTTCAATCCCTGGCACCAAAAAAAAAAAAAAGCATTTGAAGGAAAAAAATGCATTTATGTTGTATTATTTGTACAATTAAGAAATACAAGCTGAGCATGGTGGCACACTCCTATAATCCTAGCACTTGGGAAGCTGAGGTAGGCGGACTGTGGCAAGTTTGAGACCAGGCTGGGCTACAAAGTGAGCCTAAGGCCAGCCTGAACTGCATAGCGAATCCCTGTCTCAAAAAAATAAAAATAAAAAAGAACTACAAGGCCAGCCAGGGATTTAGCTTAGTGGTATAAGCACCTGCCTGGCAAGTGTGAGGTCGTGAGTTCAATCCCCAGACCTACCAAAACAAAAGAAAACAAAGAAAGAAGAAGAAAAAGAAGAAATACAGGGCCAGCATGGAGGTGTATGTCTATAATCCCAGCATTCTGGGAGGCTGAGGTAAGATGATTTCAAGTTCAAGCCCAGCAATTTAGTGACTTAGCAAGATCCTGTCTCCTACATCCACCAGAAAAAAAAAGTAAAAACAAAAAATGGCTAGAGATGTAGTTCAATGGGAAGGTTTTGGTTTCAATCCTCAGTACTGCAAAAAAAGAAGGAAGAGAAGAGGTGGAGAAAAGAGGAGGAAAAAGGGAAGGAAGATGAGGATGAAGAGAAGAGGAAGATGAAGAAAAGGAAAAGAAGACGACAGAGGAGAAATTTTAAAAGTGAAAAGAAAGTAGGTATAGAAGAAAAATTCTATGAGAAAAATGCCTCCTGAGCGAATACTGCTACTAATAATGGAACAATCCGATCGGAGCTTCCTTGGTGTTAGGAATGAGAGAATGTATGTTAAACCCTAGCACAGAAGAGCTCCAGGAATATCTGAACACCCACTGCTTAGCTGCTCTTCAGGTGACCCCTCCTTCACCCTCAGCCTTTCTAATGCTGATCTCATTGCTCCCATCCTCCACCCCTCAACCCCAACATCCTCACTGCCCAGAATCAACCTAAAACCTCTTCCCTCAGCACCATGCTAACCTCAGCAATCTGTTGGGATGGACCAGGGGGTGGTTCCGCTCAGTGACCTCCTCCACAGTCTGACAAAGGGCATAGAGCCCCGAAAGCTGCAGGTCTGTGTCCGAGCTGGATATCTGCATAGTGGCTGTGACTGCTACCACATGCTGATCCAGGGAGCTGAGTGGACCAGGGGCCTGCAAGGTTCTAGCCATTTCTGAAATCAGTGAAGGAAAGGTAGTGGCTAAAGAACAGAGGCACCTCCAGGCTGGAAGTCTCTAAAGCACAAGCCAACTCTTCCCGCCGAAATTTAAATACAAATGCAAGTCTACCATGGCTTACGTTTGGAATTTTGCCAGTTATGCAGGATCTAATCAAACAAGAAAGATGGAGAAACCCTGGAAAATGGATCCTCTCTCTCCAGAGATACCAAAGACAGGGGGAATCCAGGTCAAAGGGAGGATGGAAGCAGGGTTTAGGCGGTTTACTGCAAGGCTTTCTTCCACCCTGAAGGTCCACATCTTCTATGGGCCCACCCAGGACTTGTCTCTGCTCCCAGAATGTCACTTACCACTGGCTGCCTCCTTCATTTTGGGGGGTACAGCCATCCCCTCGACCACCAGTAGCTTGTTAAACAGCTCCAAATCACTCTGTGCCATGGGTAGCTCACTCTGTGCCTTGGCAGGCTCTGCCTCTGCCTCTGAGGGCTTGGTCTTTGCTCCAGGGCGCTCAAGCTCTTCCTCTGAGAAGCTGGCCTCCGACTTGGACTCCTCTTGTAGATCTGGGGTACAGCAGTGACTTCGTGAAGAGGATGAGTTGCTGGGTTCATCAGAGAGTAGCCCGTATTTGGTGTAGATCTGGGAGTTGAGCAGGTCACAGAGGGTGCTGCCCTCCAACCGACTATGGAGGATCTGCAGCAGGCCCTCAGCCATCTCCACTGGCATAGAGAGCTCTCCCAGGTTCTCTTCACCCAGGGTCTGTCAATAGAGAGTATGCATCTTAGGGATAAGCAGACACCAAGCTCCTGGGAATGGTAACCGGAAGGGTGGCCCCGCCCCCCCCGTACCTTTTCACAGCAGGCCCTCACAGCACTCTCCTCCCCCAACAGGACCTAGCCCCTCTAACCTCCACTCCAGCCTACCTCTAAGTGGGACCCCATCACTAGAACTTCCTCTAACATTCTCACTTTTAACTTTGCAACTATCACTCTCCACCCATCCCAGGGATCCCAAGGCTGTAGTACCTCATTTAGTTTCTCCCGAAGGTTTTGGAAAACTGGTTGCTGCTCACTTATGTCCAACTTCTTGATGAAGTAAAGCAGCTCCCACCACTCAGCCTGGGACAGGTACCCCACCTCTTCGTGCTTCTGTGGCTCAGGCTGGAGGTACGGCAAACAGTAGAGGCTGTCCACAGGTTTCCAGTCCCAGGAGGGAAGTGCTGAAGACACAGGCACAGGGGTGTCAGCACCCATCAGGGAAGAGTCAAGATCTGAATCTCTGGAACAGCTTCCAGAGAAGCAGCCTCTTGCTGCACTCCACTCTAGTCAGATATGCTGACCATGTCTTCTTAGACTCACCTGTGCCCAGCACAGTAGCCCCTGCCCCCTTCTCCATAGTTGCTGAAGCAGCATCCCCAGCAGCTTCCTCAGAGCCCAGGATCTCCAGCATGTACCAATACACCCAGTAGGTGCGGCCTGTTGACTGCCAGAAGACCTGGCACAGAGGAAGAGGAGAGGAGTTGGTTCTCAGAGCTCTGGGTTACAAGGGCTGCAGACAACATGCCTAGACCTAGCTGTGGGTCACACCCTCGGATGCACACCTCTCTGAGCTTGGGAAACTGTGCGACCAGAGGCTCCTGCCCCTCCCAGGAGTGGGCCTTATTTCTCTTCACACCGTGATGGCCTCTTCCCCTGGTGTTAGTGATTATCTCAATGAGTCCCTTCTGCTTCCTGGTAGGAATCTCTCCATGACCTCACAGCTGCCCACAACCCCATTTGCTGACTGCCTTTTACCACTTCCATTCCCTGGGAGTTTTCTCCCTGACTGGCATATCACAGCCTTCTGCATGGAAGCCCAGCTATAACCAGCCACAAGAGATCCCCAGTAGTGTTCGCCATCATGTGTCCCTCACCTGCACAGGAGGGACACCATTGTTGCTCTGCCGGAACTCCCCCTTGTCCCCAGCGGTGATCTCCTCGTAGTCGTCTAGCATCCGAACTCGCATGCCTGGCTGCAGCATCTGCTGCACATACTCACCATAGCCACTGCGGCTAGAGAATTCTGAACGCTGGCGGAAGCCCCGCCCTTGCGTTCTGGGGGTGGTAATGATGGTGGGAAGTAGGTGGGAGGGCCCTGAAATGCAGGGCTGAAAGATGGACCGAAGTGGACGGGGTGATGGCGTACTCTGTTTGCCGAGCTTGTGGGTCCAGCCCATGCTCCGCAACAGCTCTGAGATGAGGTTGCCCACAGCCATACTGAACTCCAGCTCCCTCTGTCCCCGGCTTTTCTCCCTTGTGGGGCACTGAGAGCTCTGGTCTCCAGTGCCTGCTTCTGCATTGTTATTCAGCTGATCCAGCAGGGAAGTGACACACAGGTAGCGCTTCACCAGTGAGAAGAGCAGCTTTCCTGGGATCTATAGGACACAACCTTTGGTGAAGGCTCATCTCTTACTGGCTTTGGCCTCTCCCTTTCCCTGCTATGTCTTCCCTAGAAAAAAATGTAAGGCCTCATTCCTGGATGTTTTTTATATTTTGAGACAGAGCCTTGCTAACTTACTAACTATCTAGACTGGGATTAAATTTGTGATCCTTCTGCCCCAGCTCCCCAAGTAGCTGGGATTACAGGCATGTACCACCACACCCAGTTTAATCTCAGAAGTTCTGAATGGGAAAGGAGATGGACCTCCACTTTATCTAGCTCCCCAACGTGGTGACACACAGTCCTACACTACACTTGGAGAAATACTCCCTTGCACACAGCCTTCCCCACAGCCAGCAGAGTACCTGAGGCAGATGAATGCCCTCAAAGGCCATGCAGTGTTCTTCAGAGGATGTGGTTTCTGCAAACAGCTCCAGCAAAGTATAGCGGCTGTCAAAATCCATGTGTTGCTCGATGCCATCTTGCTGGCTCAGTGACAGAAGGACGTGAGCCCGACTTCCTGCAATCCACACCCAATCCATATCTTCTCCTCCATGCCCACACCTTTTTCCTGCCTTTTCTAGGCTATCTCCTTCCCTAAAGGCTTTCAAGGTTCTCTGTGACTGGGACCTAAGCAAGATACACACTTTATCTGATAACCTGGCACAAACATACACACAGATCACAGGAACCTGTCATGCTACAAAACTCAAATACTAAGTGCTGCATACTGATATTTTACTGGTTGTAACCTCAACAAATTGATTTCACAATCAATTAGTACATCTCAACCTACAGTTTAAAAAAACACACACACAAAAATTAAAAAACACAAATCAGCCAGGTGTGGTGGTGGACACTTGTAATCCCAGCACTGAAGAGGCTGAGGCAGGAGGACTACTATGAGTTAGAGGCCAGCCTGAGTTACAAAGTGAGATGAATGCCAGCCTGGACTGCACTGTGAAACTCTGCCTCAAAAAGACAAAAACAAACACAAACAAACAAACAAACAAACCCCCATATATCTACCCCATTCTCTTCCCTCTGCCACTGCACTGAGAATGGATACATATATCAGGTGCTACCATTTTACCCTGTTTATCTACCTATGATAACCTATTAATCTATTCCTGTGCACTGAACTGATAGTCATTAAGTTCTAAGTGTTTAAAAAGTGCTCTTCTTTCTTTTTCCTTTGAGCCCCATGCTCTCTCTCCAATGCCTTCCTTCTTCCCCAGCTGTCCCTTACCAGCATCGTGGGCTGCCAGAGCCTGTAGCATCTTGCCTGCACTCCGCCGGATTTGAGGTTCAGGATTGCACAGCATGTGCATGAGGAGGTCCAGGGCTCTTGTCTCCCTGAAGACCCTGGTGAGGGGTCCGATGCTGGCATAGGCACTGAGCACATGGATGGTGTGGAGCACAGCAGCTGTGAGGCTTGAGGTTCCACCTTCTGCCAGCTGCCTGGCAGCCCTGTGTACCAGCGCCCGCACATCAGCCTCCATCTCTCCCACTGCTACTTCATCCAGGCCTCCTGGGTCACGGAGAAAGCTCCCTGAACCCTCAGCTGGTTCATGCTGAGGTCCCTTGGATAGTGCCCACTCACCCAACAGTGTGGGGCAGTTAGCATAGACCTCTGGGGCTGACAGCCACATCAGGATGTGCTCTGTTTTGCCTTCCTCCACACCCATTTTGTCCACTTGCGAATACTTCACGATACTCCACCGGATCAGATATTCAGGACATCCATCATGCCCACGTCGCTGGCGAATGAGTTCCTTAGGATATGCCTGCAGCTGGGGTCCCAAGGGGACCATGAGGTCTCCAACATGTCGCTCCCCTACCATCCTGACCTCCTGGAATACACAAAGGGAAAGATAAGGCAGGATGGCAAAATAAAAACTAAACAAAATAAAACAAGAAGACAATATGGGAAAAGAAAAAGACTGAACAGGCAGAATCTTGGACTCCATAAAGGATGGGTGGTAATTGGCAAGCTGTATGGTAGAATTTAGAGGCTGAACAGAGAAGATAAAAAAGATGGGAGAAATACTTAACCTTGAGGGGTTTTGTTTGTTTGTTTGTTTGTTTTTGAGACAGAGTCTCACTATGTAGCTCAGGCTGGCTTTGAACTCACTATGTAGTCCAGACTGACCTCAAACTTGCGGTTATCCTCCTGTCTCAGCCTCCTGAGTGCTGGGATTACAGGTGTTTGCCACCATGCCTGTTGACTGAGATTTATAATGCATGAAATGCAGTGAAAATAAGAGGGGTGAAATGAAGGGTTTAAGACATGGAAGTAGGCTAGAGATTTAGCTCAGCGACACAACTACCTGCCTGGCAAGCTCGAGGTCATGAGTTCAGTCCTCAGTACCAAAAACAAAAACATGGAAGAAGTTACAGAGAGAATGAGAAGAGCAATAGGCAAGATAATAATATTCAAAGTGACAGTTAAGCAGACCAGACTGGGCAGAAGAGTAGGATGATGAGGGTTTCAAATCAGGACTTCAAAAAATGACATGGATGAAGGGCAGCAGCATGTGAGATAGTAGGGCCAGAAGACGAGGAAAAGCTGGTTTGCACAGGAGCAGGATGAGGAATTATCAATGACAGACTGAAGCTAGAATGTGTATAAAGAGTGAGCCATGGCAGATATACAAAATGGAGAGGAAAGGAAGTGGGGATATAGGGCAGATGACTGGACGGGAAAAGTGCATGAGAGTCTGATGAAAGGGAGAGTGGCCCAGAGATCAGGTGACTTCTGCAATAAAAAGACCAAGTCCCAGGGGGCCGGGGGTTTAGCTCAGCGGCGTAAGTGCCTGCTTGGCACATGCGAGGTCGTGAGTTTGATCCCTGGTATCAAAAAAGAAAAAAAAAAAAACAAAAAAACCAAGTCCCACGCTGTACTAATCATGTATGTATGGTTGAGGGTCCAGGTCAGGTAGATGCAGAAAGAGGTAGTACTGATGGGAATGAGGATAGGGAATGAGGTTGGGAGAGAAAGCAATGTAATACGGATCTCAAGATTCACATAAACATGGCTCAATCCTAGCTCTTTAATTATCTACATAGATTTGAACAAGCTGCTTAACCTCTGAGCCTGTTTCCTCGTCCACAAATGGTAATAGTATTTCTATCTTCCTCATAAACTTGTAAAAACTTAATAAAAACATATGCAATGCAATTTGAACAGCATTTACCACGTAAGTGCTTAGTAAATATAATCTAATATTAATCAAATATTCTTAGATGATAGCAGCAGTCATCAGGTAAATGGAAAGTTATAAACTAGATTATAAATGTGAGTAGGATGATTAGGAAAAGATATGCGTAATACAAAGCAGTGCAGGAGGAACAGGGAATAGTGAGGACAAATGGTAAACCCAGGTGAAGAAATGGGGATCAGGGCGGGATTCATGTTGGGGTACAGAGATAGACAACAAGCAGGAGTGGAGAAGGAAAGACAGGAAAGATGTGGACCTCAATGAGGGTAGGGGATCATCCAGCGTGGGGGACAGGCTGGGAGGTATCCCGTGACAGGGCAATAAACAGTTCATAAGCTTAGCGCAAAATAAAACTGGACGCGCGCGCGCGCGCGCGTGTGTGTGTGTGTGTGTGTGTGTGTGTATGGAACGCGAGTATGACCAGGAGAGCTAGGATGCAGTATGGATGTGAGTCGTGGGAACTGAGCCCACCACGCAACCAGGCCTAGGCTTGTACACCAAAGAGACAGTGGAGGAGGCCACTCCAGAGGAGGAGGCCACTCCAGCCGTGGGAATGGGCTTGGGGGCGGGGCAAGGATGAGGGGCGGTCCGAGGAGACTGACGGGACCAAAAGAAATCTCAGTAAGCAAGATCTAGTTCTCTTCCTCAGCCCACGGAGCGGGACTACAGGATCGGGCAGGGGTCGGGGAAAGGGAGCAGGTTGGCGCAGAACTCTACTCTCACCTCCCACTGCCCGGTCAGGCCTTCGCCAGGACCGCTGCCCCAGTCCCGCCTCCACAGCAGCACTCTTCCGGGTCACACAGCGCGCGCACGCGGGGCCTGGAGTTATGGGTCCCAAAGCGGCTCACGCCGAGCGCAACGGAGCGGCGCGCAAGGAGCATGCGCACTGGCGCGCGTGGCGAGGCGGCAGAGGGGAAGCGTATTGGGCGGGGGTGCGCTACTGCGGGAGCTGGGGAATGCAGTGGCGTTCCTCCACATTGCGGTAGGCTGTCTTCTAAATCCGATACTGTGAAGCACCCTCAACTCTGGATCCACCTTCCTCATCCTCCTTCAACAAATCGTGTGTCCATGAGTTTCCCAGACCCGTCTGCAATACTTTGGATTAGTTGTGCTATTTTGCCTAATTAAAATCGGTCACCCAGACATGGTGGTGCGTGCCTCTAATGCCAGCACTCTGGGAGACGGAGGCTAGCCTGGGCAATTTAGCGAAACCCTGTCAAAAAGAAATAGATAAAAAAGAAAAGGCTGGGAATATAGTTCATTGTGAAAGTGTGGGTTCAATTACCTGTTATACCCTAACCAAAGGTTGCTCAGCTGTTTGGTCCAAGTTCCTAGCAAAACCATACATAGAGAGAAATCCCCCATTCTACCGGCCCTTCCACACACAAATATTAAGACTTGGAGAATTCAGCAATCTAAAGTACCCCTTAACATTTCTGTTTTCATCAAACTAAGCCAGATTTGCTTCTTGGAACAGTGTGTTAGGGTTTGTTTCATCCCTTCCTCCTTAGGTAGAAAAACAAAGGCAAAGACCCCACAATCTGTGCACAAAAATGATACATTTATTGAAAGAGTATTTTTTTTTAATACAAAAGAAAGCTCTGTACATAGGACTGTGACCATGTCCACTATTCCTGGGTCAGCATCCCAGGGAAAGTAGAAATCACTGACACACACCCCACATTCACACACACACACACACACACACACACACACACACACAGTCGGGCACACGCACACATACCCCAGAGCCATCGAGGAAGGAAACACCAAGGGTCGCTGTACATGTAAATGCCACCTCGTCCCTGACACACATGCCCTCCCAAGGCTCTGTTCACACGACACATTGTAAGCACTTTGCCTGACTCACTCACTGGGTCTGTCTGCTGTGGGAAAGAGAGGAATTCATCAGCATCTCCTCTCCTGGGTGGGGAAGCAGGGTGTGAGTGGTGGTGGAGTGTAACAAGAGCAGAGCAAAGGGGCTGGGCAGTTCACAGACCTGAGTCCCAAGCTCCCCAGCTCTGGCCCTGATTTGCCATGCCCTGGCCTTAAAAGCCACCCCAAAACCCAGCTATCTCCAGGAGAAAGCCCAGAAAGGTGACTTCCACCTTGGCACCCCAGATTGGGGCAAGACAACCACTGGGTGGAGGTTAGGGGGTTCGCAACGTGGGCAGATGATGCCCTTGATAACTAGGCTGCGCGTAGACTCCCCCCGCCCCCCCCCCCCGCCCCTTCAGCTGATCAGAGGCAGGCTTGTTCTGACTGAAGGCGTTGGAAGGGTTAAGAAAGGTCTGCTCCAGCTGCTGCCCCAGTTTTGGAAAAGCCCCTTTCTGGACACAGGCAGTGAAGGTGGGCTGTGACACAGGGTAAAAGGCCCTCCCCCATACCGGCCCACCCTCAAGATCTACCCCAGGGGGCAGGGGTGTGGGGCATGGCCCCTATACAAATTACATAAATACTGAGGTTACACTTAGAAAAATAAAGTCATTTTCTTCAAGGCTTTTTGTCTTAATTTAAAAAAGTTACAGTAGCTGCTCACTCCCTGGGAGAGCTGCCCATTTCTGGCTCCCTATTCCACACTCAGCCCAAGAGCCGCTCCCACTCATGACCCCCATTCCTGTCTCTGCCCCCCTCCCAGACCCCACCCTGCTCACTGCAACTTGGGCCCCAGGCAGCTGTGGGCCTGGGGGAGGGAGCACAAGGTTGCAATGCCCATGCCTGTGGCACAAATGAAGTCAGTTACCTCTGCCTGACACCCTCCCGCCCCCACCCTTACATTTGGTCTCCCTCTTCCCTCTCTCTAGCAACAACCCTAAAGGGCAAAAAGACACCCGGAGCTGTGTGTGACCCTCCCCACCCTGTTGGGCATGGCCTGAGGGCCCTTCTCCAGCTCTTTCCTGGCAACACCCAGGATGGGGCCATCCCAGAATCTCCCCCCCACACTGGAGGACCCAAGCTCATGGGGTGGCTCTGTCCCCAGGAGCCCTGCCAGTTCTGGGGAGCCCAAGGGCTCCCCAGGGAAGGGGAGTTTGGGCAGAGAGGGGGACGAGAAAAACGCCATAAAAAAAAGTTAAATATTTTAAAAATATATATTTATAGATTTGTTTTCACTTCGTCTCCTCAAATAAAAAGTTCAAAATCAACTTTAAAGCAGCTGGGAGGAGAGAGGGGAAGACGAGGGGAAGAAGGGAACACTGGTGGTTCCCTCCAACCCAAGTGCCCCCGGAGGTCCTCAGGGCACAGCAAGGCAGGCCGGCAGACCCAGGAACCCGCCCTGCGCAGGCCCAGCTGCTCAGGAGCTGAAGGGGCAGAGGTTGGCATGGGGGGCATGGGGTACCCCGGCTCCCCTGCTGGCTCCCTGAGAAGCAGGCAGGCCTCTTGCAAGCCAGCCAGCCTGTGCTGACCTGGGGTCAGCAAGGAGGCTAGAGAGAGAGCCTGGACTGCCTCCTGGGGTGGGGGGAAGACACGGTGCCCAGCCCCACAGGAGGCCTGTGAGTGGGAAGGGGGCACGGTCCTGCTAGGTAAGCTAATATTCATGGCAAACATCGAGCCAAGCTGGCGAGGGGAATCTGAGGGGGGAGGCGGGAGGGAGGGTGCGGGAGGACAGGTGGAGGGCAGGCAGGCCCATTTCTTTGGCTGGAGTGAGAGGGCATTGTCCTGTGGCTGCCCACTCATCCACCCCGCCTCCCTCCTGCGCCCATCAACATGTGTGTAAAGAAAACGTGAAAAGGCAACAATAAATAAGTGGTGCCATCCCTTGGGCCGTCTGTCCAGGGCGGCGGGCGGATCATTCACTCTTGGTGCTGTGGGCGGCATCCAGGTTCACCACCTGCAGCTCGGTGAGGTTGCTGCTGCTCCCGGCCTGCTGCCCTATCACAGCCATCTGGGGGGGAGGGGGTAGTAAGCTGGGGGTAGGTACAGAAAAGGGGGCGGATATGGGGTTTCTGGCTTAGGCAAGGTGATAATGGATCCCCCCAAGTCCAGATGATGTGGCCATGGATGGGGTGGGAAGAGACCCCACTTACCTGGTGAAGCTGAACTGCAGACACAGGAATCTGTACTGTCCCAGACGGCGCCGTCAGAAATACCTGTGGGACGCCGCCTGCATGAGGAACACAGGACACATTTAGAAGGACCCACAAACACTGGGCCCCCAAATGCGGGTGGGTGGTGATAAATGCGCAAGTCACAGGGAAGCTCAGGTGAGTGTCCAAGTGGAGTAGGATGAGTGCGTGTGTGTGCATGTGTGTGTGTGTGTGTACATACATGTATACATGTGCAGGAAAGCATGTGGCCCTATGGAAATCAGTATGAATATTCTTTTTTTTCTTGTCTTTTGTCTTTTTGAGACAGGGTCTCTCTATGCAGTTCAGGCTGGCCTTGAGCTCAATTTGTAGTCTAGGCTGGTCTCGAACTCACAACAATCCTCCTGCCTCAACCTCCTGAGTGCTGGGATTACAGGCATGAGCCACCACACTCGGCCAGGATAAATATTCTTTAAAAAACAAAATAGAAACTTCATCGACCCAGCCATTCCCAGCCATACTCATTCCAGCCAGGTATCTAGAGCTAAAGTCATCATATTGCAGTGATAGAGGCATATCCATGCTTACAAAAGCACAACTCATAATAGCTAACTCTTGAAAGTGATATATATTTCCATCAACAAATGAATGGAAAAGGTGGTAGGTACACACAATGGAGTACTATTCTGCCATAAAGAAGAATAGATGAGTCATTTATAGGAAAATGGAGTACCTTGAGACCATAATGTTAAATGAAATAAACCAGACACATAAGTTTAAACACTGCATACTTTCTCTTATATGAAAAAGTATAAATAAAAAGCAAAATAAAAGATAGATAACAGGAAGCAGGGAGATAGAGCATTTGCAAAAGATATGTATACTGAAGGAAACGGTCCTCCCTTCTGCAGCCTGCCCTCCCCTCACCTTGCTCCTGGACCTGGCTGTGGGACACCTGCATGGTGGATGGTGCCTGGGAGAAGGCATTGAGCACGGTGAGGCTGCCATCAGCCAGGCCTGAGGTGGGAGCATACATCACTGCATGGGGACTAGGGTACATCATGTGGCCACCCACAGTCGTGGGCACGGATGATGTCATAATGGTGGCAGGCAACGTCACTGGAAAAAAGACACACGTCAGAGAGAGGAACACTGATCTCTACTGATGGCCCCATCCCGCTCCAGGACTCTGGCCATACTCCAGTCAGAAGCTTGACAAGACTGTTCTAATCTCTCCTCCCTCTTCCTAAACTCACACCCCACAAATCCATCTTTTTTTTTTTTTTTGTACCGGGGATCAAACTCATGACCTTGCACTTGCCATGCAAGCACTTATGCCACTGAGCTAAATCCTCAGCCCCTCAAATCCATCTTTTAAACAAGCACTGTTCAATAGTGAGCATGCATACAGTTACTAAAATGCAGATGCTAATTTAATAGGATTGAGTGACAAGAGTCTGCATTATTATAAGCCCCTAGGAGTGCTGTGTTCCCAGTCCCTAGATCACATTTACATAATAAGATTGGGATAACAACTTAAAAGTTCTTTGTTTGTTTTTTTTTTTTTTTTTGAGACAGGGTTTTACTATGTAGTCCAGGCTAGCCTTGAACTCACTATGTAGCCCAGGGAGCTGTGCAACTTGCAGCAATTCCCCTGCCTCAGCTCCCCGAGTGCTGACATTATACCTGTGCCACCATGCACCATCAAAGTAATTTTGAGAATGTCTTATCACTTCTGAAGGGAAATATGGCTACTCAAAACCTGTAACTCCCTCCCACAGGGAGACAACTACTGGGTAAGATCATTCAGGTAACTGGTTGACCAGGTATTGTGTCTCTGGACAAATAAACTCTCAGGTAAGGGGGAGATTGCTTTAGGGTCCCTAATTTCCTTCTAGGATCCACAGCTCCACTGCAAGGCATCCTTTAAAACCTGTTCATCCTCATGTGACTTTCCCATAAGGATTAGGCCAAAAGCCTCAGACTCTTAAGAAATTCTCTAATCTCAAGTATAGGAGGGGGTCTGCTAGGCATCTACCACTAAGCCTCAGGAGGTGGGGGAAAGGTAGGGAAGGTGACAAGGCTGAGTTTTACCTGTCCCACTGGAGGAGGTCTGCGTGAGGTCTGTGCTGCTGTCGCGAGAGGGAGACGCTTGCTGTGGGGCCTGGTGTACCTGGATAGCCTGCACTGGGACCTGCTGGGCTACTGCCCCACCTATGAGACACAGAATCATCCTTGAGCTCTGTCCTACCCAGTGGCCACCTGTGCCAGACACACTTGGGCACCCCAGTCCCAAAGTCTGGCATTTCATCTTCAACTTCCATCACCATCTTTCTAGGAGCCAAACAGGTCCTTCAGGTCCCAAAACTCTTCTCCAGTGGCTTCCTCCCTCCTCTTGGGTCTTCAACTGACCCAGAAGCTGGCATTAACCCAGCAAGTACATGATAGGAAAACAGCACAATGTCCACTGTGCCATGGCAATGGTAGCACAGGGCTAGGCTAGCTAGACAAGGTGGGAATATCAATTAAACTTACTGCCCAGAACTGTGGGGCTCTCATTGGCAGGGCCACATCTGCCCATGGGACATGAGAGTTTCTTTGGCTCTAAACCCATTCACCCTCCTCTGAGCAGAGAATGCAGTTCTCCTGGTGCCACCCATGGTGAGACCCACTCGGCATGCCCAATTTGCCCTGTGACTCACCAGGCATGAGGGTGAAGCTGGTAGGCAGCTGCATGAGGCCCCCAGAGGAGACAGGACCGCTGCCTGTACTCTTCAGCACAGTCCCGTTGGCACTGCTGACCGCGCTGGGGCTGACACTAGCAGACACTGGTGCCAGGTAGTTGGTGATGGGGAAGGAGGGGCCGCTGCTGACTTGCATGGTGGTAGAGGTGCTGGGTGCTGTTTGGATGGTGGAGGTGGTACCCGGCAGGTTGGTGACTGTGAAAGCTGGCTTCAGTGTGTCCTATGCTCAGAGTAAAGATGGAGCAGTGAGGCTCTAGCAGACCCTACCCCTGAAAAAGCCTTATGTGGACTGAGAGCCCACACTGAAATCACTGGGTTTGAATTCAAATCCCAGCTCCACTATTTATCTGCTGCCTGACCTTTGAGCCAGTTGTGGTGCTGCTAAGCTTCATTTTCTACCTTTAAAAGGATACAGGTGTATGGTTGCAGTAGAGTTCAGTGGTAGAGTATTTGCCTAATATGCATGAGGCCAGGGTTTGATCTCTAGCACCACAAAATACATAAAAGAAGGATAATACCTACTCCACAGATTGTTAGGAAGACAGGTTAACATGCCTAAAAGCACTTGAGAATAGTATCTGGCACATAACAAGACCAAAATGAGTATCTGCTGCTCTTACAATGACAATGATTATGATGGCCATGATAATCATGATAACTAGCACTGTGATAATACTTCACTGAGCTCTCTGTCCCAGTGAACTGTGGGATTATTACATCTAGGGCCTGTTCCAGCTCTGGCAATGACCATCTGTGTGACCCTAAGGAAATTCCTTCCTCTTTCTTAGTCTCAGGTTTCCTCTCCTTTAAATACGAGATAGCTATTATGTTCTCTCTAAAGGGTTCTTCAGCTCTGGTCTGCCAAGTTGCTGGTAGACACAGAGCTTTCGAGGGAACTTAGGGTTTGAGGGAGATCTTAGAGGTTTGGCAATGAAACACTGTCAAATGCTTAAGACAAACTGCACTCACCAGCATTTCCTGCAAATTAATGAGCCCTACTGCTACCAGTCTGAAAATAATAGGTAACAGAACAGGGACCCAGAGCACTGACTCTTCAGGAAGGCTCTGTTCTTAGAAGGGAGAGGAAAAAGCCATGAGCTTATATCTGAACCAAGTTAACTAATGGGGTCTCAACAGTTAGGGGTGGGTCAACGCGGTATGTTTCCTAAGCAGCTAGGCTCAAGGTCCCTGATTGGCGAAGGCGTTGCTAAGGCAAACAGTGCTGCTTCCTCTCATTGGCCAGTCAGGTAAGGGCAGAAGGTGGAGCTCTTGCAACAGCCAGGAGGAAGCCTCACCCCTTCTCCTTACCGGGAAAAGGAAGGGGGAGGCGTAACTAAGGCCGGCATCCTCAGCAGCAGGCAGGCGACTGCACTAACACCGAAGGGACAGCCGCCTGGCTAGTAAGGCTGCCAGCCCGCCCTCCTGTCAACAGTGCCGCGTTCCCAGGACTCCAGCCTCCCCTCCTACTCTACCCCGGCGACCTACCCTGTCGGGAGGGTAGGGCTAAACTACACCCCCGCCCCAGCGGGGAGACAGCTGGCGGGAGGAATGCAAAGGCTCTGCCAGGCCGGCGGGGCGGCGGGCGGGAGGCCGGCGTGGAGCCCGAGCCGACCTTATATGGGCACGGAGGCCGCCCGCTTATCTAGAGGGCCGGCCTCCCATCAGGCATGGATTTTGGACACCTGTCCCCTAGGATAAGGGGCACAAATACGACTCCACTCCACATTGGTGGGCACCTGTCTACCTGCGATGGGCCAGGAAGGGAAAGGGATCCCCCTTCCCTCCCCTCCTCTCACCTAGGTGTGACAAACACACCTTGGTCTCCCCACTGCTGTCAGACTCTGACACCTGATAGGTGAGATCGGTCTCTTCGAAGCCAGTGGCACTCATTCTCTGGTCTGTAGTGGGGTCGGAGCGGGGCGGAGAGTCTGGCGAGTTGAGGCAGGTCTGAATCAGTGCCTTGCCGGTGTCACTGGTGATCATGGGCTGCAGTTTGCGGGTGGCAAAAGTATACACGTGGCCTGTCTCACTGGCCACCAGCAACAGCACCTGTGTCCCTGTCAGCGTGGACAGCTCATAGGCCTGGGGGTGGGGAGGAGATGGGCAGGTCAGAACAACTTTCCACCTCTGTCTTCCTCAGGAAGTAGTAAAGTAGGAAGAAGTACACCTACATGGTGATCGCCAGCCCCACTCCCATAATGACCTTTGTCTCTAGTAACTCTAGGGGAGTGCCATCAGGATATATGAAGGTAGCTGAAAGCAGTAAAACTATCCATGTTTATTCTGGGAGGAACACCCCCACCAATTGCAGGTACCCCAAGTAAGCCACCACAGGCCCCCAGAGCAAAACATTTAACATCAAGGTACACAACTGGCTCCCAACACAGCCTGGTACCTGGAGCCTCAGTGGGCCCATTCTCTTCTCACTGTTGCAGGGACAAGGCTAGATCCCTGCCACACCCGTGATCCACACATCACATTAATGGTAGGGGACCATGTAAGCCCCAAACTGTCCCATATGTCAGAAAGTGCACAAGCTCTAACCTGTTGTCACTAACTTCTCCTCTGCCCTGTAACACTGCACTACTCCTTTATTCCTGCCTTATGTTGGGAAGGAGGGCGAGGAAAGGAGGAAAGGAGAGCTTTCCTTCATGAACCACCTTCCCCCACAATCTTCTGACTGTTGATCAAGTGACAAAGGATACTAATACAAACGGTGCTGCTAAGGGGGGGGGGGTCTACCTTACTAGCCAGTGTCTGGAGCTATGGCAGATGGGAGCTAGATGAGCACCAACTATCCTCCCATGAGCCCAGGAAAGGGACACCGGAGACATCATCCTCGCTCGCAACAGGAGCTCTGCAACTCACCTTGAGTTTCTCTATGGGACAAATAAAAACACCCGCCAGCGTTCCCAAGTTTGCCGCCTCTTGCTTCCCAGTAACTGCTTCCACCCCTTCCCCTACCTTCCATGATCTTCGAAGATTTTCCTCACTTTCCCCAGGAGAACTGGCTGGCAGAGAAGGAATTCCCGGGCACCTCTACAAACCTGTTTTACTCCCACCCCTAGCCAAACTCCCTGCAGAGATTTTCCCAACAGTTGGAAACCCCGCCCGGCCCCAAGGCAGGCAGTTCTGCTGCCGTTCCTGCCCGGAGTATGAGGTTTCCAGTGAGAGCAACGGAAGACACATGGCCAGGGCGGGACTTGGTCCCCACCGGCTGCCGAGACAGGACAGCTCTCCTACTCCTTCAACTGGTCCCTAACTCTCCTTCCTGCCCTCACTACTCTCGCTAGCTGCCCACCTTCCACCTACACACACAGTTCCAGCCTCACCTCCACACTTCCTCTCCTGTCCCCGCTCTCCCATGTCATTCTCCGGCACTGGCACCGGGGCGCACGGCCCGCGGACCCCGTCTAGTGGCACGCACTCCTCTGCGCTCCGCAGGGGCCCCTTGCTCTGTGCTCGGTCACTCCCACCTCTCCCGGGGTCCGCGGTATCCCCCTCCCCGCGGGCCTCTCGGGCGGCCGCCGTCCCCTCCCACACCTCCACCGCGGCGCCCCCTGCAGCACCCGCCCCCGGCCGCCGGTACCTTCTTCATGATGCCCGTCTTCCTCTTGCTGAAGGTCGTGTAGCGCCGCAGCTTGTTGTCGATGAACTCCATCTTGATCTTCACGCGGCCCCGTGTCTTCTTACCCGGCTTGGCCCCGCTCACTGCGCCGCTCACCGGCCCGTAGCCCCCCGCGGCCGCCGCCGCCGCCTCGGGCCCGCCGACCACCACACCAAGCTCCATCTCGCTCAGGCTCCGCTTGAGGCCGCGCCGCTCGGCGCCCAGCTCCTCTTCCTCGCCGGACTCCGAGTCGCCCTCACTGCCGCTGTACACGGCGCCCGCGACCGCTGCCGGGGCGCTAGCCGCCGCCGCCGCCTCCCGGTCCAGGCGGCCCGGCCCGGGCCCCGCGCCGTTCCCGGGGACCCGGCCCCCGTTAGCCCCGCGGGCCCCGCCGCCGCTCGGCCGCCCCGTCGGGGTCCGGCTCAGGCCGCCCCCCAGGGTCGAGCCCCGGCCCAGCGCCGCCGCGGCCCCGGTTGGGGTCGGTAACATGGCGCTCGAAGCAGGAGCACGGGCGGGCAGTCAGCGAGGAACAGGAGCTGCCGCCACCGCCGCCGCCGCCATCGGCTCCTTGGCTCACTCCGGTGCTCCTGCTGCTGCGAGCGCGGCTCTCGGCACCGCAGCCGCCGCTGCGAACCCTGGGCCCCTGCACGCCCGGGCCGACCTGGGCCCTCACTTTCCTGCCCCTGGGGCCCGGGTTGCCCCAGGCCGCGCGCAGCGCCCCCTGTCCGTCTGCTAAGGCGGCGCGCCCGGCGGCCGTCAGCGTCCCCCGGGGGGCAGGGGCTGCTGGCCGCGGCCGAGACGGCGGGTGGAGGGGGCCGGGACCACGCGCTGGCCGCGGAGGGATCCCCCGACCCTTCCCCCCATATAAAGAGATACAATGTTTCCTTTTATGGTGAGGCCGCTCCTTATATGGTGAGCCCCAGCGCCCCCGCCCCATTGGTCCGCGGTTCCGGCACCTCCGCTCCTCATTGGTTCACTGGGGGCGCTCGTTTGCATAGACATACCGAACTCGCTGCTGTCATACCGCGTCAGACAGCGATTCCGAAAGGGGAGGAGCCGACCTTCTTAAAGGTATAGGAGAAGAGTGCAACTCCGCCCCCTTAAAGTAGAGAACGGTGGAGAAGTGCAGAGCGGAAGCCTAGGAGAAGAACGGAGTATGTATGTAGTCTTGGGGAGGAGAAAGAACTGGAAGCAAACCCTCGGGAAGTCCCGGAGTGCTTGAAAGGTTTCCAGTGTTTGAGATTATGCAGCCTGATTCCCGCGAGGATGTGCAGGGGGCTGACTGGAGCTCTTCCCACACCTTCGGAGGGCAGCAATGTTCCCCGGCAGCGGAGGGCTGGGCTGCGGATGCTGAGACCCCCCGCGCCCGGCGCCTGCACGCCTCCCTTCCCTCCCCCGACTTCCCATCCGTCTCTTTCCAAGGGATCAACACTTTACCACCAGCCCGGTTCCCCGACCTCATTCATCATTCTGTGCACTAGGAGAGTCTTTGGCACTTGTGCAACGGCGGGCAGGGAAACCATCATCTTCCCGTCCCTGATGGGGGCAGGGAGGACATGAAGAACGGTGAAGATTTACAGCTGCAGCCACGGTTGGAAGAGGGGGCGGTTTTGACGAGAAAGCACACTCCACAGCCCGTGTGAGGGCTGAGAAAGTGTGGCGGGGACAAAGTTGAAGCACGCCGGCGAACAAGCACATGCAGTGGTGGCACAGGCCTGTGATCCTAGCACTCTGGGAGGCTGAAGCAGGAGGATCGCAAGTTAGACCCCAGTCTGGGCAATTAAGCAACTTAGCACGATCCTATCCCAAAATAAAAATAAAAGGCTTAGGTTGTGCGAAGGCCCTGGGTTCAAGTCTTGTTACTGAAAAAAAAATTTTTTTTAATTTTTAATTTTTTTTTTAAGGCTAGACCTGGGGCCTTGTGAAGTCCTGGTTGAGTGTGCATCTGGATCTGTGCTTTGAAGCTGTGAAAATAAATTGGATTTGGTCAATACAAGATTATTCAAATCTGGAATCTTCCTCTTGCTAGTCTTGTGCCCAGAAACCAGTGATTTGAAATCAGAACTCCACATCTGCCAGTGGTAGTACCTCAGGAGGTCCTGAATGCAGATTTACTGAGATAAGACTAAAGCACACAGCAGTCATTGAATACTTAATAGGAGCTACCTGAAGTCAGTCACCTAAGGGATAAACACCTGGTGTGTGCATGGAGATGGGAATCATGAATCCTGCCTCAAAAGTTGCAAAGATTAAATAAAGTAGTTGCTCGAGACTTACTAGTGGTGCTGATGGTGATATAATTTAGTATACTATAACCAGTTTTTTAATTAGTAAATTAGGGCCAGTGATTTAGCTCAATGGCATAAGTGCCTGCCTGGCAAGCATGAGGTCATAAGTTTGATCCTCACTACCAAAAGAACAACAATAAATTAATGGGTATCACAAAGAGCAAGGATAAGTATTGTAACATGTTTGCTTGCATTGTATACAGGCTTTATCATACAAAATTACCATTTTATAAAGTCAAGAGCACAAAATATTGTCAATTTTATATGGTTCAATATATTTGTACTGTGTGACAAGGTCAGCTATATCTCTGTCACAGTCAAAACACTTAGGAAAATATGAAAATTAACTACAAAAGATTTGTGAAATGCATGAATTGTGTCTATACACTTGTATCCTTACACATACATACACACAAACATAGACTTGTTCATTAAATCTGATAGAAAGTGTCCTCTTCTCCCATTTCCCGATTTTTAATATCTTAAGTAAGTAGTTAAACATATGGAATGTATTAGCTCAAGGAAAAACAAGTCATTATTTGACCTATTATGGATTCCAGAAGGTTCTAGAGGCCACCACAACCATCCCTACTGACTTTCCTTTCTGATTATGCTTGCATGTATGTGCGTGTATGTGTGTGTGTGCGCGCGCGCGCACGCGCCGAACCCAGCGCCTTTGCACTGAGTTACACTCCCAGCTTTTTTTTTTGAGACAGAGTCTCATAGTCACTAAACTGCTCAGGTTGAGCTCAAATTTGTAATCCTCATGCCTTAGCCACTCAGAATGCCAAAATTTTTCTTCTGATTTTTATCACCCAAATATCAAACCAAAATTTAAGCCTGCTTTTAAAAATCACTATCACAACACTCTAAAACTGCTTCCACTGGAATTGGTCTTCCCTGGGGATTACTCACATATAGGCAGAGGGTCTCAATGATGATAGTGAATTAGAAGGAACAGAAAGAAATCACAAGCCAGTGTGCACAGGAAAAGCCTGGGAAGCCATGCTGCTCACCTCTGGAGAGCAGGTCTGGGATGGCAAGGGATGTATTTTGCTTTATATAAGTCTGTACTGTTTGGTATTTTCCACAATCAGCATTTTAATTGTTTTTCTCTTAAACTGAAACAAAAATAGAAATAGTACAGAGGAAGACTACATGGATTTTAGTGATGAGTGGCAGAGAGAGGGAGGCACGGAGAAGGCTCATAATGAATGACAATTTTGAGTAACGCTAGGATTCTTTCCCAAACAATGGGGCCCTTCATAGAAATAAGGAAGTTAGGTAGAAGGAGGGGGGGGGTACAAGATGTGAGCAGAAAATAACTGTTTAAATCTTTAAAAACTGAACTACAGTGGTAAGACGCATTGCCTTTAACTCCCCTCAAAATCCTCTCCCTTACTATGAACACACACATCCCATGGCTCTCATTACTTTCTGAAGCAGCTGTGGAAGTCCTTGGTGTCTTTAGTTGTGCTATCATGGCTGCTTCCATGTCTTATGTCCAACCAAAACACTTACCTTTCACAGTCATTTTGATTTTGGGAAAGAGCCAGAAGTTACACTGTCAGATTCAGTGAGTAAAGTAAATGATGACGCACTACTTTCACAGAAATTGCTATATATTTCAGACTGGTCCTGGGTTCACTAGGTAGCTTAGGCTGGCCTTGACCTCACAGCCATTCTCCTGCCTCAGCCTCCCAGGCATGCACCACCGTGCTTGGCTACTTCTTAAGAGTTTTAAAGGGACTCAGAACCCATACCTGTGGTCAGCTCCTTCTCTAACTGCACTCTTAACTTGTCCAGGCTCACACTCCTCCCTGCCTCGCCTAAGCTGGAGAACAAAGGCAGCAGAACCAGGGCCACAGCTCCCCCAAGGCTGTGGGAAGAGATGGGTCCTCAACTTCTCTAAATCCATGTTCTCAGCAGGCTGGAAACACCGGCCATTGCCTGCATAATAGTTGGTGACAGGGTGACAGCACGGGGAAGGGGAGGAGGAGGAACAGCATCATTGGAGAGCAGAAGTAGGGAAGGACTGAGTCTTGGGTTGTAAAAAAGGCTTTTTTATTGAGAGCAGCGAATGTAAAAAAAAACAACAGGAAAAAAAAAACCACATAACAAACAGAACAACAACAATAAAGGTGTGAGGGGGTGGCCCACCCTCCCCAGTTCCTCCAGGGCCAATACCGCCTCCCATGCCCACCCACCCCACACTGCAGTTACATACAAAGCCGCCCATGATGCATACAAAAAGGGCGGGTTATATAGTGTCAAAAGCTCCTGAAAACTCCTTCATCTGCCAGGCACTTAGGATGAGGGCAGGAGAGGAAGACAGGGAGGCCTGAGTCTGGTTGCCAAGCCACATGGGAGGACCCTTGCTGTGTCCTCTGCAGCCCTGGTCCAGAGCCCAGGTGGGGCCCATGGGTGCCGTTGGGTACAGGAAGGAGCCTCCCACTCCTACCCTCCGGGAGTTAGCAGAGAAGTGGCAAAGCTGCACCTGGTCAGAAGGAGAAGCCGCAGGCCAGAAATCAGGGTTACCTGAGGTACCCACACTGTCCCTGATGAGGGTGGAGGCGGCAGAGAAAGCTGCCCAGCCTAAGGCTCTAGTTACCCAGCCTGGGTCCAAATCTGCCTCCCCAAGGCTGAGAGGGAGGAAGAGAGAAGCCCAGGTATTGCCCAGACCTCAGCTATGCCTGGGCAGGGACCCCAGGGCCCAGGGGGATGGGGCTCTACCCATCACGCTGCAGGCTCCCCAGGGCATCCTCCCCTGCCCATGCCATCCTTGGCACAGCCTGCCCGTGCCCTGCTCACAGCTTCCCATCTGCAGGGCTGTCCTCCAGGGCACTGGTGATCTCACTAAAGGAGGGCCGATCCTTGGGGCTGGGTGCCCAGCAGCACTGCATCAGCTGGTAGAGCTTGGAAGGGCAGCCCTCGGGCTGTGGGAGCCGGGCCTTTCCGGCCTGCAGATCTGCAGAGGAGGTGGCAAAGGGTGATGAAAATACTTAGCCTATGCAGTGTGCTGTGGGTCCCCAGGCAGCACAGGAGTGACTGGGAAGCCTGGGCTGACGGTGGTGGGTGCTGACTTGGGTGTATCCTAGAGCAGTGAATCTCCAGCCCCCGCTTATCGTGGCTGCCAGGGCAGGGTCTTCCAGGGAGTTAAGCAAGTTGTTGGGACAGGGGTTAGAGCAGCTGGGGCCAGCACCGCGGGCAAGGCACTCTGTGGCAATCTGTATAAAAGCTGTATGCTTGCTAAACATCAGCCCCAAATCCAGAATCACCCCGTGGGAGCACCGTTGCTACCTACCTGCTAGCACCTCATCATCTGCCTGCCCACTGTGGGGCAGCTCCCCATGGGTGAACACTTCCCACATCAGCACCCCAAAGGCCCAAACATCGGACTTGGTGGAGAAGTCACCCTCCAGGACGGCCTCAGGAGACATCCAGCGCAGAGGCACCCAGGCCTGGCGGAAGTGGTAGTACTCACTGCAGAACAGAGGCAGCACAGGCAGGGATGAGGAGCACAGAACTGGGTCCCAAGCTACCCCCACATCCGGGACTCCACCCCAGGCCAGCCCAGCCTATTCAAATCAAGGCACTCAAGGAAATCAGCAAAATGTCTGCTGCACAAGGGGAATGCTGGGTTCACTGTGGGGGGCACCCCTGTGGGCTTTTTCTACCAAGAACCCTATTTATACAATGAAACAAAACAAAAAGACACCTATTTGCCTAAATGTTAACAGAAAAGAAAGCTACTCATCATACATCCTCTCTAGATTAGTTTTTTTTTTTTGGTGGGAAGTACCAGGAATCAAACTTAGAACCTTGCACTTACCAGGCAGGCACTTGTGCTACTGAGCTATATCTCCGGCCTTTAGATTAGTTTTAAAAATGTGGAAAACAAAAAGTTGTCAAAAGAGCTTTATTAATGATAAACTAATCATGACCAAGGCAACAGTTAGAAGAACTGGGGTGACTATAAAGTGGGGGACTCCAAGGGTGCAGGGTATGCAGCAATGCATGGCTATGACACTGAGCTCTAGGTTTGAGGTCTCAAAGCAATAATTACCGAGCTCAGGAAGTTGGAGGGAGCCAGTTATATTACAAAGTGAACTGCCTAGTAATTTTTTTTTTTTTTGATTCAGGGTCTCACTATGTAGTTCAGGGTGGTCTCGAAATCAAAGCAGCTGAGTACCGTGATTACAGGCACGAGCCATCCACACCTAGCTTAAGGGTTATCATTTTTATTACCAGAAAAAATTTACAACCAACAGGGACTTGGAGCCTGCTGCCCCTTTGCGGAAGGGAAGAGGAAGGGTCTGCTGGGCCTCCAGCTTTGGATCAAGCCCCTCACCCTCCTCCCCTGGGCCCGCCTACCTGTTGTACACATCCTTGCTGAGGCCCAGAGCTGATACTTTCACCTGTCTCTGAGCGCTGACCAGACAGTTGCGGGCAGCCAAGTCCTTATGCACAAAGCGGTTGTTGGATAGGTGCTCCATGCCCAGGGCCACCTGGGTGCACAGGGCCACCTGGAGACAGAAAGGGGCCCATCAGACAGCTCAGGAGAAGGGGTCAAGGTGACCACCAGCCTGGGCAGGGTCTCCAGACCTGACCCCCCGGTGACCTGAGCTTCTTTCTCCATAAGATGGGGATCGTGCGGTACCCCCTCACCAGAAGCTGTGTTAGAGGGAACAGGGTGTGTGGCACCATACCCGGGCACAGCCAGTGCTAGACAGAGTGTGGTGCATGAGGCCAGGCAGGGGATGATGACAGAAAACCATGTGTGGGAAGGAGAGCTGGACAGTAACACTAGCTTTTTCTTTTTCTTTCAAAAGTAGATATGAGAAAAAAAAGTAGGTGTTCTACTGATTGTGTGAAAACTGTGTTTGTGTGAATGTACAGACATATGTGACTCCCTTTCTAAGGAAAAAAAAATGAAAACCAACAACACTAGCACCCCACTGACCCCTAAATTTCCTTTTCAATGCTGAGTTCTCTCTTTAGTAATCCCCACTCCACCCCCGCCCCAGGAATGAGGATGAACTAGGCCTCCCGCAGGCCAGAAGAGCACTCTACCACTGAGCTACAGGGCCAGCCCTTTTATGTTATTTTGAGACAGTCAAGCCCAGTTGCCCAGGCTGGACCCTACCTTGTGATCCTTTTGCCTCAGTCTCCTGAGCAGCTGGGATTAAGGCTATGTGCCACTTTCTGGCGGAGATTAGCCTTTTTTCCTTTTTTTAAAATCGCTGTACTTGGTTTGTTTCATAAATATACACCATAATTTAGTCATTCTCATGTTGATAGAGGTGAGTAGTTTCTAGTTTTTAGCTATTAAGCACAGAGCTGCTTTGCAAACTCTTACAGGTGTGCAAACGCATGAGTTTCTCTAAGATGCCAGAAATGGGGGGTGGAATACGAGTAATTCCAGCATTACAAAATACCACCACACAATTTTCATTTCTTTTTTCTTTTGTTTGGTACCGGGGATCGAACTGAGGACTGCGCGCTTGCAAGGCAGGCGCTTATGCCACGGAGCTAAATCCCGAGCCCTCTATTCTCAACAGTGTATGAGAAGTGGGGAGATTTTTCACTGACACCTTTTTGACACATATGAATGTATTAATTATACATTATATATTAAATGTATATAATCAAACAAAAGTCTGATTAAAAGATACAGTATGTTTACATTAAAAAGTCTATTATAAGGCTGGGGATATAGCTCAGTGGCATAGCAACTGCCTAGCAAGTGCAAGGTCCTCAGTTCGATTCCCAGTACCAAACAAAAAAAAAGTCTATTACAATAGATGGGAATGCCAGTGCATGCCTATAATCCCACCACTCTGGAGGCTGAAGCAGGAGGATTGCCATGCATTTGTGGCCAGCTCAGGCTACACAGTGAGTTCAGGTAAGCCTAAACAATATAGCAATACTCTGCCTCAAAAACAAACAAATAAAAATCTATTATAGTAAAAGATACACCGCATTAATCTCTCTTAACACCTTCCCCTCACTTCAAACACCCTTATCCTGTTGCTCTTGCCACTTTCTAAAGCAGTTTTGGAAGTTCTCTTTCATGAATGTCCTGAATCCATTCAAAGTATTTACCTTTTGTGGTCATTTTGACTTTGGGGAAAAAGCAAGAAGTCTCATGGTGCCAGATCCAGTGAATAAGGTAGATGAGGACACACTGTCATGGTTGTATAAGCCCGTCTGTCTCTTAGTGGCACTCGGCAGCAGCATTCAATGTATTTTTTAAATTAGATCTTATAAAGATACTCACTAGAACTCAAAGTGAGGGGACTTTTTTTGTTGTTGTTTTTTGGGTTTTTTTGAGATAGGGTTTCACTATGTAGGTCAGGCTGGCCTTGAGCTCACTTTGTAACCCAGGTTGGTTGTGAATTTGTAATGATCCTCCTGCCTCAGCTTCCCAAATGCTGGGATTATAGGCCTGCTGAGGGGACACCTTGAAGGGGTTTCATGGCACTGTATCTTTTACTGTAGTCAGATTTGTTTAAAATATAAACATTCACTGCAGTGTTAACCATGCCTTTTGTTAGCATTTTCAAAGCCTGTTAATGCACTGAATAAACATTAACTGAGTATTCTCTATAAACTACACATGGCAGGTGCCAGCAGGACATAACAGGCCTGCCTAAGACAAGGTCCTGGGGAAAGGACAGATGTAAAGGGAACAAAGGGCTGTGGCATTGCAGCCACAGCATGGAGCCACCGCCAGGGACAGGAAGTCACCAGCAAGTAGTAAAGCCAGCACCTCAGAATCCTCTTGTAAAGACTCTTGGTCTTTTCAACCCTGTGGCCTTATCCAAACCCTGGGGGCCATGCTGGATGGACCCCTTGTATAAAACCCAGCAAACAGAACAGCAAAGAGGTGCCTGGGACTCATCCAAATCGTGGACAAGCTTCTCACTGGCTGTGAGTTTCTTCCGACATCCAGACTTGCTCTTAGGGTCCCTTAGGGAAAAATCACCACTGAACAACTCAACCATGGAGCATAGCCAGTGACCAAAATCACCACAATCAAGGAAATACAAAAAAAAAAAAAAAAAAAAAAAAAAAAAAAAAAAAAAAAAAAAAAAAACAAAAAAAAAAAAAAAAAAAAAAAAAAAAAAAAAAAGAAAACAAGAATAAAAAGGAAATACAAACCAAGACCAAGTGACGACACTGTACACATATTCAATGGCAAAAATCAGAGGACTATCTTCAGCTTCTCTCAAATGTTAGGAAAAAAGTGCATAAAAACCAATACTCTGCCTACAAATGTAAAACAAAATAACAAAGTAAATGAAGCTAATACAAGTAATTGAATTTGCATAAAGGTTTATAGGTGATCCCTGGACTATCCTCTTATTTTTTAAAAGTATGTAATATCTGCTGGGTATGGCAGTATACACCTATAAATCCCAGCACTTGGGAGGCTGAGGCAGGAAGGTCACTGCAAATTCAAGGCCAGCCTGGGCTACAAAGTGAATTCAAGTCCAGCCTGAACTGCATAGCGAAACTCTGTCTCTATAAGACAAAAAAAAAAAAAGTATGACATACCAAAATTAAAATTTACCAGACACATACACACACAAATGGCCAATAACCACATTAAAAAATAATGATAACTAACTATATAAAAGCAAGCTATGTGCAGACCAATAATGAGAGTACGTTACGGATTAACCAAGGATTATTTATGGTTAATCTGATTCTATGCTCCTGAGGTTCAAAAGGGATAAACAGGGAATGGGAGTGGTCAGGGCTGCTGCCAAGTTTCTAGGCACAGGTGAAGGAAGACAGTGCTGGGTATGATTCAGGGGTAGAGCTCCTGCTTGAGCATGCTCGAGGCCCTGGGTTCCAATCCCTGCACCACTAAATAAGTAATTGAGGCGGGGAGGGGACAACAGCTAACCATCTACTGTGTGCCAGGTGGGTGGGTGGCTGCCTCTCCTTACATGGGCCTGTGAGGAAAAGCATACTTTCAGCTGGGCACAAGGTCCAGGCTTTATACCTAGCTTAAATTCTTGTTCTTGAGTGAGACACTCTTGTTCTTGAGTGCATGCATGTAATCTCAGCACTCTGGGAGGCTGAGGCAGGAGAATTACTATGAGTTCAAGGTCATCCTAGGCTACGCAGTGAGCTCATGATCAGCCTGAACTACATAGTGACACACTATCTCAAAAAAAAAAAAAAAATCCTTGTTCTTTTTCTTGTTGTGGTACTGGCGAAGCTAGGAGTGCTCTACCATTTAGCAACACCTCTAATCTTTTTTTGTTTTTTGAGACAGAGTGACACTAAGATGCCCAGGTTGGCTTCAAACTCATAATCTTCCTGCCTCCATCCCTAGCAGCTGCCATTACAGGTGTGTGTCCACAGCACAGCTGCCTCTTCTGGTCACATTGCTGGTGAGGGGCTCAGAGGGCAGCTACTAGCTATGGAACTGGCCCTGTGGCAACCATGGCTGGCTCAGATCAACTTTATCAGCTTGGCTTCTGGTCTCAGGCAGGGGAGCTACATCCAATTTCTGGGGTGGGGGAGGTTCTTCTCAAACCAGTCCTTCTCCGCGTGTGCCCTTCCAGGGGTGTCTCAGGGGGCTTCTGCTGGTGCATGCCTACCACAGTCAGAGTCTATTAATGCATTATGAAGCGAACTGACTCACTCTTAACCAGCATTAGAAAAAGCAATGGAAGAAAACATATCAGAGTACAACTGGACTCAATGGTGCACTCCTGTAACCCCCGCTACTCCAGAGACTAAGGCAGGCAGATTGGAGTTGGAGGCCAGGCTGGGCAACACAGCAAGCCTCTGTCTCAAAAATATAATGAAAGAAAATAAATAAATAAATAAATAAATAAATAAATAAATAAAATGAAAGAAGGGATAAGAATGCAGTTCAGTGGTACCACACTTTCCTAACATTCATGAAGCCTTGGATCTAATCCCTAGTACTACAAATTAATTAATCCTAGCACTTGGAAGGCTAGGCAGGAGAATTGCCATAAGTTCAAGTACAGCCTGGGCTATGTAGTTAGTTCAAGGCCAGCCTGAACAATCAAATCAATCAAACAAACATAAATATGAAGGTGTGGTCAATAACTACGGTGAATTTCTCTTTTTTTAATTGTAGTGAAAGACACATTGCCATTAAGCCTCCTCAGGACGCTTCCTCTTGCTTTGAGCATATTTATTCCACTGTTCTTGCCACTTTTTGAAGCAGGTCGGGAAGTCCTCTTTTGTATCTTCAATTGTGCTGTCATGGCAACCTGGACATACTGAATTCATTAGCATTTCCCTTTCTTGATCATTTTGATTTTGGGGAAGACCTAGAAATACCAGATCCAGTGAATAATGGGGATAAGGACATGCTGTGATGTTTTATTTGATAGAAACTGCCAAAAACATTTTCCATCCATTCAGGACATCAAGGCAGCCACAAAAAGACATTTATAAAAGAAGACTTACAGAACTGCTTCAGAAAGCAGCAACAACAATGGGATGAGTTCAAAGAGAGAGGGGTGAATAGTAATGTGCCTCTTACTGTAATAAATTTTTAATTAACTTATTTATTTTAATTTCCTCTGAGACAAGGTCTTATTATGTTGTTCAAGCCAGCCTTGAGCTCACTATGTAGCTCAAGCTGACCTCAAATTCATAGTGATCCTCCTGCCTCAGCCTCCTGATTACTGGGATTACAAGTATGTGCCACCATGCCTGGCATAAACTTTTAATTTAAACATTCACTATGTTCCAATCATGTCTCCTATGTGTGCGTTGGGTTGAGCTGCAAAATGTATTTTTTGCTCCTGTAATTCTCAGATCACAAATGTTCAAAAGCAATTCATTAAACCTGTGCTATCTACATCAGTCACCAGTCTTGTGGCTCTTTAAATCTAAGTTAACAGCACTGGTTGAAACCACCAGCAGAGGGGACCCAGCTACACAGCAGCTTCACAGTGATTAATGCAGAAGTGCTGAGTGAACGATGCCCTCGCAGACTGGAAAATGAGAGAAAACAATCCCACGTTGGTGCATTTCTTTATCAACAGGAGAACACACAGATCTCTGGAGAGCTTCTAACCAGTGAGAGGCGTTAATGAAAGGGTCAGGAGGATGGATAGCTGTACTATGACTCTAGCAGGTAAGCAGAGGCCCCAACCCCAAAAGAACCCTTGGAAAATCATCCTCAGGATGCTCCAAGTACTTCTGGTGGTAAAAAGGCCTAGAGACCACACAGCCAACTCTGGTTCAGGCTTCAAAACCCCTGGGCATTGTCTCCTATCTGTAAGTGGCTTGGGTAACTAGTGAGGCCTCAGAAGTCTTGCAGTTCCTCTCAGGTCTGGTTCCCAAGCTAAACAATCTGCTGCCAGCAAGGGAAACAAGAGGGTGGATCTGGCATGGTGACTAAGGCGCTACCTTTCCAGAGAGGCAGTGCTTCTGGAAATACTGGCTAAGTGAGGGTGGTAAAAGGGAATTCTGTTTGGTCCAAGCCAATTAAGTGTTTCCTTGATGCTGGGCAAGATGCCATCAGATGGCCACTGGATTAATTCAAATACTGTTATAAAGGCCTGTTCTCTGGTTAAGACCAGACCCACCCCTTCCTTCCCAACTTTAACACCCCTGGGCTCACTCAAGCCCTAGCCCAGCCACTGTGACAAGATGAGCTCTTCCCACAATAGCTTTTTGTTTCCGCCACAACATGTAGCACACAAAGCGCGGGCCCCAGGTGTGCCAGGCAGGTAACCCTTTGAGAAAGAATGACATCCTCTTACCTACTTTTCTTACTGGCCTTGCCTACAATTAGGGAACCCTCAGGGATGCGCCTGCCATCTCGGTCACTCCCCACAGCTATCCTGAAGCACCTTGTTCCAACTCTAGCTGGCCAGGGAGTGGCTCACTTACTGCTCCACCATGCTCTGAGAACTGGGCTTTTCTTCCTTCGGTCCACTCCTATAGGCTCTGGCAATAGAAAGTGATAGAGCACTCCCCAGATAATCAGCACAGGAAGTATCTTTCTAAGAAGTTGCACTCTCATGGAATCCCAAAAAGCAATGCTTTTTAAATTGCTCTGTAAAACCCATGAGGATCTTGAGACCAATTTAGTAGGTTTGAAAAAAAGAAAGAATTGGGCATGATGGTATACGCCTGTAATCCCAGCACTCTAGGAGGCTGAGGCATGAGGATCATATGTTCAAACCCAGTCTGGGTAATTTAGCAAGTGTCTTGCTAAAAAGTAGAGAAACTGCCCAATGTGAAGATCCTGGATTTAATGAGAGAGAGGCAGACCGAGACAGAGACAGACAGATAGGGAGAGACAGAGTGAGAGAGAGGGGGAGAGAGAGCCAGAGCAGTGATACAAGCCTGCAAGTCCAAGTACTTGGGAGGGTGAGGCAGGAAGATCAAAAGTTGGAGGACAACTCAGCAAGACTTTCTCAAATAAAATTTAAAAAAAAAAAGGGCAAGTGGTGTAGCTTAGTAGAAAAGGGCTTGGCTAGCATGTGTGAGATCCCCTTGGTTTAATTCCCCAATTACAAAGGCAAAAATACAGCAAACAAATCTACAACAAAAATCTTCAAATCTACAAAAAACTCTACAAATCTACACAAAAAACAAACATAAATTTAAGAAAAAAAAAACAAGATAGGAAATAACAAGTACATCCAATACAGTTGTAGAGGGTCTTGTTTTAGTAAAACATAATTTTTTTTTGAGACAGGGTCTCACCATGTAGTTCAGAGTGGCCCTGAACACACTATATAGCCTAGGCTAGCCCTGAACTCACAGCGATCCTCTGCCTAAATCTTTCAAGTGCTGGGATTATAGATGGGAGCCACCATGCCCAGCCAGTAAAACACACTTCTTATAGAAGATTCTAATCACAAATATTTTATTCATACCAGTCACCAACAGGGAGCCAGGAGCCTTGAATTTGTGTGTGTGTGTGTGTGTGTGTGTGTGTGTGTGTGTGTGTGTGTGTGGACTGAACCTAGGGCCTTGAGCATTTGCGTTCCTGGAACTTTAATGAATTTAATAATCAGCCAGACAAGCTGGGCATGGTGTTGCATGTTCATAATCCTAGCATCTGGGACGCTGAGGCAGGAAAACTGCTACAAGTTCAAGGCCAGCCTGAAATCAATTACATAGTAACTGTCTCAAAAAACTAATCAGCTGGACGCACTGAGGGTACAGCTCAGTGGTAAGAGTGTGCTTAGCATGCACAAGGCCAAGCATCAGACAAAGCAAAAACAGAATGAGGGAAAAAGAGCAAAAGATTCAGGCTCTCAGGCCCCAGTCCCATTACTCTGATTCCCTCATTCTGAGGCACAGTCTAGAAACCCAGGGGTTTGGTTTTGTTTTGTTTTGTTTTTGAGACAAGGTCTCACCATGTTGCTTAAGCTGGTTTTGTACTTCTGGGCCCAAGCAATTCTCTGTTTTTCAGGGTGACGAGGGTACTCAGGATTGAACCCAGGACCCATGCACTGAACTACAACCCCAGCTCTTCTTTTTTATTTTTTATTTTATTTTTTTATTTTGAGGCAGGCTAGTCCTCCTGCCATACCCTCCCAGAGTGCTGCAATTACAGGTGGTACCACCAAACCCAGTTGCACTATTAAAAAGCAGTTCCCCCAGTGATGCAAAGTATCATCCTCACAGACTATAGCAACCAACTCCCTAAAGCTCCTCATCAAATTCAACATGTTATGGCAAAAAAAGCACAGAAGACAGGCTTAAAAAGCAGGCAAGACTTGCAATCAAAAAGATTCTCTGGGTCCCGGGACAGAGGTAACTGACTTCCTGTGCACCTGTCTCTGTTCCTTTCCTGGCCTCAGAAATGCACCTTGATCCCCTCTCTCCTGAAGTCACCCCCTTCCTGCCATTCAGTTATTTCTTGTTCTTGAGAACTGAGCTCTGATGGTCATCTTTACCAAGAAGTCTCCTTTGTCGGCTGCAGCTGTCTGCCCACCTAAGAGACAGGGACACCTCCAGTCTCTGACAAATGCCTCCCACTTGTTTCCCAGGTATTTCTCAAGTGCCTAAATGTGTTAACAGTGCATTTATTCATCTAAAATCCACCACTATATCCTACGCACCTGAGGGCAGGATGCCCATCACATGTGACCAGGACCACACCGCACAACTTCTAGCCCAACACTTACTGTGGGCACCATCAAAGCCCCTACTCAAAACTAAGGCCCCAGCAGTCCTCTGTGTAAGCCTATGTGGCCACACCCAGCCATGATCGAAGTGATACTAATAGGACAAGATGTCGACTTCTCTAAGTCTCAGTTTCTTCACCCCCAAAATGGATTGGTAACATATAGCTCAGGGGACCAAATCAATGAATAAGAAAATACATGGAAATTACCACAGGGAGTGTGGGATGCATGGCACCTTGGCTACTATCAGTGCCCTTGCTCCTGGTCCACCCTTGTGGACCTTACTGTCCCCTCCACTCATCCTTACCTTCTGCTTGGTGCTGAGGGGTTGTGACTTCAGTTTTTCATCCTTGCTCTTAGAAATCCGCAGGAACTGCTTGAGGTCTCCCTAAGAGAAGAGGCCAGCACCCTGGTGGGCTCCAAGCATCTAACCTAACTGATGTTCGAGCCCAGGAGGTGAGTGGAACATGACTTTGCCTGCAGCCCAGACCCTACATGGCCAGCAGAGCCCTGCTCCAGGTTCTGTCAGGCAGAAGAGAACTGTCCCTTAATCCTGACAAAGCCTCTGTCCTCCGCCAACCAAGCAGAAGACACAGCTCCCAACTCTACCCTCATGGATCCCAGGGATGCAACTCTGTCCTCCAGGAGCTCAGAATCCCATAAGAAAGGAACCAGGAGGCCCAGCAGCAAACAGAATGACTTCCTCCTGGCCCACTTAAACTGGGAGGATATGACAACAGTGGTTCAGGGCACAGGGGATGAAGAGGGAGGTGCAGCCCCGGGAATGACGACCTGGGAAGAGAAGGAGTCTGAGGCACGGTGGGCACTTGCACCATGAGAGGAACTGGGGAAGAAGGCATGGATCTGATCAGTTTATCTAAAAGTGGCACCAAGCCCAGGGAAGAGAAAACTAAACCAGAAAGAGCAGCCAGGGAGAGAACCCAAGGCAGCCAGACAGTCCAGAGCCCCACAAGGACTTAGGACCAAGACAGCAAGGACAGGAAGTATGGAGCACAGGAAGGACAAGCGGCTGGGCAGCTCTGAGGGTATTAGCACTGAGGCCTCCTCAGTGTCCCCACCCGAGACCCAAGGTCCTTGCCCCTCTGCCTACCAGGTCCACGTACTCCAGCACCATGTAGTGGGGCTCAGCCTCTCGGCACAGCCCCAGCAGCCGCACCACATTGGCGTGGTTCAGCTTCCCGAACATCTCGAACTCCCTGCGGAAATCCAGCTGCTGCTGCTCGTCCTTGCTCTGCAGGCTCTTCACCAGTACCAGGGTCTCAGCGGTGCCCTCCTCCAGGCCCTGCGCCTTGGCCAGGAACACCTCACCAAACTCGCTCTTCCCTGGGGGACAATATGGCTGTCAGCCAATGGCCTGCACCCAAGCCAGAGGCTACTGTCTTGGAAGAGGAACCTATCTTGGCTCTTTGGTGTCCCCCCACTGACCTTGGTGGAAACCAGCCCTGGTTCTGCTGTAGACTACCTCCCTCCCTGGGCTTCAGTAACTTCAAGACTAAAATGAACCAGGTGTGGTGGCACATGCCTGTAATTCCAGCATTCAGAGGCTGAGGTGGGAGGATTCAAAGTTTGAGCCCAGTCTAGGCAACCTGGTGACTTATCAGGAGTTTATCTCGAAATAAAAAATAAAGGGCCAGAGATGTAGCTCAGCAGTATAACACCTGCCTGGCAAGCACAAAACCCTGAGTTTGATTCCCAGTACCAAAAAAATTAACAAATAAATAATAAAAAAAAGAGCTAGTATGCAGCTCAGTACAAAGGTACTAGGTTCAATTCCCACTACCAAGAAAAAAAAAAAGTAAAATAAAGGGGTTGGCCTATGTAATAGCCAACATTTCCAAAAGGGTGGTATGCATGAGAATTTTCAGTGGTTTATGTTTTAATAAGTACATGTTTTCTTTTTTTTTTTTTCTTTTTTTTCAGGACTAGAGATTGAATCCAGTTGCACTGAGCAACATCTCTAGCCCTTTGAATTTTTTTGTTCTGAAACAGGGTCTCGCTAAATTGTGCAGACTAGCCTTAAACTCATAACTTTCCTGCCCTACTCCCAAGCAGGTGAAATTATAGGCATGTATCACCGTTATCTAGCAATAGGTGCATATTTCAATGCATGTTAGGAAAAAATTTAGCCAGAACAAACTCATAATTTCTCACATCTTTTTCCTAGAACAAAGCTAACTTTAAGAGTCAATTTTGCCTACCATGATTGTACAAGCCTATAATCCTAACACACTGGAGGCTGAGACAAGAGAACTGAAAGTTTAAGTTCACTCTGGACAATTTAGCCACTTAACAAGGCCCTATCTAAAATAAAAAATAAAGAAAAAAAGCTGGGGATGAAGCTCAGTCTAAAGGCTCTAGGTTCAATCTTCAGTACCAGAAAGAGTTAACTGAATGAAAATATCAAGGACCTAGCACTATAGGGAGGGTACAGGATTGACAGGATCTTTGGTGAGGTCTAGCGCACAGGGGACACCCCAGAGAAGACTTCCACTTGTGTTCCTGCTATCTCTGATGTGCTAGGCTCCAGGGTTGCCAGACCCACCTGCAGCCTCAAGACAGGATGGGTGGCACATGGTAAGGCAGCAGCAGTAGCCAGAACAACGTACCCAGTGTGGTGATGGGCTGCAGGCTGGACCGTGGGAAGTGCATCTTGTCACTTGTGCTGTGGCGCTTGTTGGTGGCTCCAGGGCCAGAGCCCAAACTGGTCAAAGCCACTTCCTCTTGGATCTCTGCAGAGGGCTGCCCATTCTGCAGAGGCCCACCTGAAACAGGGACACAGTGGGTGCCAAATCTAGTGAATAAGGTAAATGAGAACATACCACCATGTTTTTGACAGAAAGTGTCATTAATATTCTGGATCCATTCAGAAGATGGAGACAGCCACAACAGTCCAACTAGAGACTCATGAAAGAGGACTTCTGGAAGTGGCAAGAACAATGAGATGTGTTCAAAGTGAGAGGTAACATTCTGAGGGGGATTTATGGCAATGTGTCTTTTACTGCAATGCATTTTTATTTAAACATTCACTGTATATTTTGATCATAACATATGATTATGTCTATGGTTCAGTGCTGGGAGGAGAAGGCAGAGAATCAGGCCATTGGCCCAAAGGCTCTAATGAGGAAGTCTTGGGCCAGGCTGCTCACAAGCCAAGACCTTGGTAATGGGCTAATTCCAAGCTCCCAGTGAGGGGTGGGGCAAGCCCAGCTCCCAGCCAGCTGCTCATCTCCTGCAGCACTGTATTGTCCTCCATGGCAGCAGAAGGACACTCAGCACCCATTCTTCATCCAACCATTACCTACCCACTCCAATCCTACCAGAGGAATGCTCATGCTCACCGTTGAGGCACTCCATCTCTGGCTCCTCACCCTCAGGCTGCTTCTGTAGTCGCTTGGCTTTGCAGCGCTTCTTGCAGTAGAACATGAGGCCCAGCACAGCAATGATGTAGGCCACAGCAGCACCCACAGAGAGTCCGATAGTTTGGATCATCTTGTAGGGGGGTGGGCTGCCAGGGCCCTCTGTGTCCTCCAGCACTGGCTTATCTAGGGTACACGGAGATGTGTCTGGGCAGGGGCTGCTGAGGAAACCAGGCCTGACATCTCTTCTTCTTTTTTTAATTTAACATCTTAGTCACTTTTGGTTCTTTTGTTTTTTTGAAACAGGATCTCACTATGTAGTTCAGGTTGGTCCTGAACTCTATGTAGCCCAGGCTGGCCTCAAACCCTTGGTGATCCTCCTGCCTTGGCCTCCCAAGTACTTGGATTATAGGCATGTGCCACCATGACCTGACTTCTCTTGTGAAGCTCCCCACCCTGCACAAATGACAACCTTAGACCATGATGGCCCAACCAAGCCAAAGAGCCAGGGAGATCACTACCTCCACTGGCTTTAATCAGGGCCAGCAGGTATTCCACCCACGTTGTAGGAAGGCTATGAAGATGAGCCTGGTGACAAGCCAGCTGTGTATCAAAACTCAAGAGAGGAGACACATACAAAAAACATCTGGCCAGGTGTGGCAGTACACACATCATTATCTGACACATGCTCCTGTTCTTATCCTGCCGCACCCTGACCTGACCCTTCCCACTGACCCAGAGGTCTTTATGGATGCTGCAGGAGGCCTGGGAAGAAGCAGAAACCTCCTCCCACTGAAGCTGGGGAACATAAAGCAAATGAAAGCCCAGCTCCAAGCAAGGAACTGAAGGCTATGCAATGGTATGGAAAAGGGAATGCAGCTGAATTTTGTCCCTACCAGGAAAGTTGTAATGCCTCTGGGAACAGGAGGCTGATGGGTACAAAATGAGAAAGAACCCTGGCCCCCCATTTCCTTGCAGCACCCCAGCCATACCCACAACATAGAGTGGGGCCTCTGTGTGCTTGATGTTGCAGCTGTTGCCCGCGATGCAAGTATAGCGGCCTGAATCCTCAGGGGCCACATCATGGATCATCAGGGAGCCGTTCTGGAAGATGTGCATCCTGCCGGGAGAAATGCCACAGTGCTGTCATTCTGCCAGCTCCCCAGGACTGCAGAGAGTCAAAGGGAGGAGTGGTCCTACCTGGGCCCCAGCTTGGTGGGGTCCAGAATGCGGTCTTTGCCCTTCCACTGGATGAGCGGCTTGGGGTCGCCCTGGGCCTCACACCGTAGCAGGGCTGTGTGACCCTGGTACACCGTCGTGCGCTCTGGCTCCACCTTGAAGGTGATAAAAACTGGACAAGGAGACCAGCAAGGGACAGGGAATGGTGAGCAGGGGTTGACAGGGTGCAGGCTGCCAACCTAGCCCACTACCCTGGCCCCAAGGCCCTTTAGGTTTGCACCTGCTACAGTGAGCTGCACATGTGCTTGGATCTGGCCCTGTGGTCCATTAGAGGCAATGCACGTGTAGTTGCCAGCATCATCCCGGGTCACTCGGGCAAAGTGCAGGGTACCAGCATTGTCTGTCACCCACTCTGGAAGGCTGCTCCCATCTGCAGGGGGATGGAAAGAAATTATAAACCAAAGTTACATGGGAGGCTGGCAACACCCTCTGCCACCCACCTCTACTCAGAAACAAGCCACTGCCCCTGACTACCCACAGGCCAGGTCCCTGCTCCTGAGCCAGCTACTGAAGTTCCCCACTACATTCTTCTCCAATCTCCCAGTCTTGGCTTCTTCCACTGCCCACGTGACACCCACTTCAGCCAAACAGTACATTTACCCTGGCCAAGGACTGGCCTTTTCCTCACAGTACTGTCTGTCGTCTGTCACTCTGAGGACTACCCCATCCCTGCTCTTTGCCACCACCCCAGCCTTTGGCTCCATCTGGAGTTCCACGGTTCAGGAGGGTCCTCCAGATCTGAGCAGAGGAAGCCCGGAACCTAAAACTGTATTTTCATTCCCACTGTGGGGATGAATGTGAAAACTGATCCAACTCTTTAAAACACAATTTGGCAACTAGCATCAATGGTTATAAAAATGTTCATACCCATTCACACATAATTATTCCATTTCTGGGACTCCTTCCCATAGGAAACAAATTTGAATTCAGGAAAAAAAAAACCCACTAAACTTTGGCTTAAAGATATGTATTGCAGCTGAGCATGGTGGTGCACACCTGTAATTCTAGCATTCAGGAGCTGAGGCAGAGGATTACCTCAAATTGAGGTTAGCCTGGGCTACATACTGAATTTAAGGCCAGCCTACACTACAAGGTAGGGAAGGGTTGGATAGAGGTGGCTAATAAGCCAAATCTCCAACATTTAAAACAATGTTTAAGGGCTGGGGATTTAGCTCAGTGGTATAAGCACCTGGCTGGCAAGCACACGGTTGTGAGTTTGATCCCCAGTACCAGAAGAAAGAAAAGAAAAGAAAAGAAAAAGATAAAACAATATTTAAGCAAATTAAAGTAAACCAAATCACAGGAATATTATTGCAATCATCAAAACTAATACTCAAGCAGGATACAGAAAAACATGGGGAAATGCTTGATTATGTCAAATTAAAAAGCACAGAGCTGGCCATGGTGCTGTCTGCCTATAGTCTCAGCCACTTAGGAGGCTGAGGCAGGAGGTTAGAAAGCTCAAACCTAGCATGGGCAATTTAGTAAGACTCTATCTCACAATAAAATAAAAAGGGCTGGGGATGTAAACTCAGTGAGAAGGCTTTGGGTTCAGTCCTCAGTACCATACCTCCCCCACACACACATATACACACAAAAAGCACATAAAACAACACAGCATTGGGCTGGGGATGTAGCACAGTGATGAGAGGGGGGTTTTTTGGTACCAGGGATCGAACTCACAATCTTGCAATTGCAAGGCAGGGGCTTAAGCCACTGAGCTAAATCCCCGGCCCCCAGTGATGGAGTATTTGCCCAGCATGTGTGACGTAGGGTTATACACATATCATACACACACACAATTATTTTTAATAACATATAGTTCTTTTTCTCCCCCCCAAAATAAACATGTCTTATTTATTACATTTAATGGAGTAAGCCAGGCGTGATGGCATATGCCTATAATCCCAGCTCTCTGAAAAGCTGAGGTCAGAGAATGGCAAGTTCAAGCCCAGTTTGGGGCAATTAAGTTACATAATGAGACCCTGACTCAAAATAAAAATAAAAACAACTGGGAATGTAACCCTGGGTTCAATCCCCAGCACCACCAAAAAAATAAAAAAATAAAAAAAGCTTAATACAACTATTTTGAAGATAATAATATGCAATATAACAACCATTGTTAAATTCCTTTCATCTTGGGCTGGGGATTTAGCTCAGCAGCATAAGCACCTGCCCTGCAAGCGCACAGTCATGAGTTCGATCCCTGGTACCAAAAACAAAACAAAAAAACAAATTCCTTTCATCTTGTTTTGAAAACCTTTATCACTATTGTTTTTGTTGTAGTTGCTGTCATTTGGCTTTTGTTGTTGTTGTTTGTTTGCTTGCTTTTAGATTTTTCTGTGTTCTTTTCCTCTTTTTTTTTTGTACTGGGGATCGAACTCACAACCTTGTTCTTGCCAGGCAAGCACTTAAACCACTGAGCTAAATCACCAGCCCTGTTCTTTTCCTCTTTAAAATTAAAAAAAAAAAAAAAAAAAAAAGCTGGGCACGGTGGCACACACCTGTAATCCCAGCACTCAGGAGGCTGAGGCAGAAGGATCACTGTGTGTTTGAGGCCAGCCTGAGCTACAAAATGAGTGTAAAGCTAGCCTAAACTGCATAGAGAAATCCAGTCTCAAAAAGACAAAAAAAAAAACAATTTTTTTTTTCTTCAGCAGAAGCCTCTTACTGATGGTGGAGAGGAGGAGGAGGAAGACCTGCCACCTGCCTGACATCATCTCTGAAGTTGTCCAACACTGGAATCTGACCCTGGGTACTGACTCTTTCCTGCTTCCTAACTGGACTGTATATCAACCTTGCATCTTCTGTCTACCTCACAGTTTCTGGAGCAGTGCTGGGCACTCAGGTGGCCCTCAGGATGCACCCCTCTGACTGGTCCACTGCCCTGCCCACCCTGTGCTCACATGGTACCCACCTGCCCGCACCCACTTGATGGTGGGCTTTTCTCGGCCAGTGGCTGAGCAGGGCACCGTGGCTTCCTTATCAAACTCCATGCATTGCAGTGGTTGGGGTGGTGGGGTGAACTTGAGCTTTTCTGTTTCAGTGGAGAACAGGCAGGTGGAGGGAAAGGAGGAACTGAGGCAGTGGGAGAGGCCAGAGACAGGCCTGCTGTCCCTTCCCCTTGTTCCCTGCTCATGTCCCGCACACTGGCTCACCCAGAACCTGGACACGGGCCTGGGCCTCAATGCTGCCAGCAGGTGTGCTGCTCACACAGCGGTACCACGTGCCATCGTACACCTCCACGCTGTTGATGCGCAAAGTCCCGTTCTTGGAGACCTCAAACCGTGAGTCCTGCAGCATACACGTGGGAATAGGAACTTGAGCAACTGAACCCAGCCCACCATCTCCCAGGGGACAGCCTCAAGGGAGAGAGCCCCAGGAGTGAATGCAGAGGACAGTGTGGTGGGAAGGGACCCTATCCATCAGCCACCACCCCACTCACCTCCAAGATGAGCATCTGGTTCCTATACCAGATGACGGTGGGCTTGGGGGTGGCCTGGGTCAGGCAATGCAAATAGCCAGGCTTGCCTTCCTCCAGCTGGCTGTCCTGGGGTTTCTTGAGCCACGTGGGCACAGCTAGAGGGAGAGGGACGGGCAGTGAAGCATGATCAACAGGTTCCCCAAATGAAAAACCCATCTAGAGAAGTGCTAATACCGCACTAGGCCCAAGCTCAGAAACCCCAGGCTCCTGCCTGATCCCTGCAGCCATCAGCCCGCCCTAGGTGCCAACACCTTTCCAACATGACCTTAATTACGATCACGGTCAGTCCCCGAAGTACGTATTCATTCATACACAGTATCTATTCATTTTACAGCTAGGAAAACAGAAGTTCAAAAAATAACAATAATTTGCTAATACATGAAGGGATTTAAAATGCCAGTCACAGACTTCACCATCCAGGTTCTTACTACACCAAAATGTGACAAGGCTCAGTCTTCAGAATTTTATTCTATTTAAGCTACACCAGCTCTCTAATGACCTTTAGTCCAAAAGGAAGGGATCATTCCCAAACCTACATCCCAGCTCCTGATCTGCTCCCATGAGCCCCAGTCTGGGAATCTGCTGTGTCCTGGCATTTGCCAGTAGCTACCTAACAGGCATTTGACCTTTACATGTGCAAAGCAGAATACATAATTTCCCCCAAAATCTGCTCACCCTTTTTCCTTATCTGGATAAAAAATATGCTATCCAGCCAAGACAGAAGGCTTCGCTTCTTCTTTATAGTCCTCCCCACCCCAATAAATTCCAGTTCTACACCTACCCTATCTGCTTTAGCTCTGACATCTATCCTATACCTGACCAGCTCTCCCCTCCAAACCACCTCCTTGGTTCAAGCTCCTTTGACAGCTCCTGTGGATTGTTACAGGCCTCTGCCAACTAACCTCACTTTCCTACTCTTGCCTCTGACATCCTATTCCTCTCCAAATACCCTGAAGGGTCCTCTAAAAACTCAATCTTCTATTCAAAACCTTGCTAGTGACCCTGCAGGGTAGGTACTGGATTAACAGCTCCACTTCACAGATGTAAAGGTCAAGCCCTGGCAAGGCAGGTCATTTGCTACCCATGGTCACTGCACACATGGAAGTCTCCAGACTTCCAGCCCCATGCTCTGTCCACAGCAGCCAGAGGACCCTCTTCCATGAAGGCAACCACTGTTTCCTGTGGCACACCCAGCCGTCTCTGTGCCTGGCTCCCCAGCATCCACCCACAGCACATTCCAGCAGGAAACTGATTCTCAGGGCTACAAGGCCCAGGCTAAGAAGGAATCAGGCAAGCGCCAGGGCAGACAGGGCTATCACACTTAGAGTCCAAGGATCCCAGGGCCTGGCTCCCCTCCTGCATTCCTTGACCTTCAGGGAACAGATTCTTACTGGCCACAGTGATGTTGATGTGTTGTTGCCGCTGACCGGCCAGGTTGGCTGCATGGCAGGTATAGACACCAGTGTCACTCTCAGCTATGATGGCAAACACTAGCTCTCGGCCCTTCTGGTAGACCCTGCCGTGGGCTGGCAGCCGGGCTCCTTCATGCTCCCACCACACGCTGGGCTCGGGGAGACCCCGAGGGGGCAGGCAGGCCACACGCTCCTCACTGCCAGCCGTGAACACCCGAGGCTCCAGGGGTGGCATGTCTTCAATCTCTGTGGGGACGTGAATGGGAGGCAAATGGGCTGATTACCGAGGCTCTTGAGGTGTATGATGTCCTCTCACAATAAACCTAGTCCCTTGCTGGCCACAAACCCTCTACTGTCACCCTTTGTCACCCATCTGTTCCTCACCCCAGGATCCTCTTCCTCCCCACCCTCTAAGACACTAACTGAAAAGAGGAGCCCAAATCCCTATGTCCTGGCTTCAGTATGGGACCTACCTGCCAGATGAAGTGTGGCTGCCAAGACGACAGGAGGGCCCCTCTGCCCCTGGCCAATGCAGCGGTAGACACCTGCATTGCGTGGACGGACCTGGGTCAGCAGCAGGGAGCCATTGGCAAACACAGTGGCTCTGCGGAGGTGCGTGGGGCTGCAGAGGGAAGAGTGTGCTGTTTAGAGGAAGCAACATTTAGGCCTCCTTCAGGAAGAAGATGCAAGGGAATCCCATCTATAAGGTCAGAAATGCAGGAAGCAACTGGGCAGGAACAGAACAAGGAAAAGAAGCCAATGCTCCACGTTATAGGTGTGTGTTTGTGCATGTACACTTACACATGTGTATGTGTGGGTGTTCTCCAGCTGCAAGGGCTCAGTTTTGAGTGCAGTGAAGCAATCCACAGTGTAAGTGAGCAATAGGGTAATGACCAGTGCACAACTGCCAGGACCCAGAGACCACTCCCTGCCAAGCTATCAGGCACAGCTCCAGGGGCCAAGGTAAAGAACTGAAGCCAGGAAGATCCAGCCCCAGGGCCAGGTTATCCACATCCCCACACTGCAATCACCCAGCACCACTGACACTGCAAAAATGTCCTCTGCTCTCCCAGAGCTGGGGCAAGACAGAGGTCCCTCCTTATAGAAGACTGCCGTCTCCCATCTCTCTACCTAGTCTGGGACCACACAGGTCCCCTATGTCCTTCCCATCACTGAAGACCAGAGAGGGAAGGAAAAGAGAAGAGTTAAACACAGCCTCTGAGCTCCCTGGGAAAAGGGCCCTCTTCCCTCTGTTGGACTCATTTGCTAACAGTCAAGCACACTACTGCCATCTGCTGGAAATTTGTAGTAGTACATGTAAAATCTACAATATCACTGCACACACGTGCAGTATGCAACCTGTACCATAGTATGGGACTGCTGTCAGATGTCTTACCGACTACGGTTAGTGATGGGAGTCTCATCCTCAAAGACCCACTGCAGGCTCGGAGGCGGCTGGGCTGAGAACTGGCAATGGAACATGGCCTCCTCATTCCTGGCCACGACCATGTCCTGGGGTGCCAGCACCACCCTGGCAAAAGTTTCATCTGGGATGAGGAAGCATCAGGAAGTGAGCTGGGCCAGGATGGTGGGCCACCTCCCATCCCATGAGTCCTCCTCTGTCCCCCGGCCGGGCTCACCAGCAATGCTCAAGGTGAAGTTCTGACTGCTGCAAGCCTGGCCAAAGGCATTGTGGGCACAGCAGGAGTAGACTCCACTGTGCTCAGGAGTAGCCGGCCGCATGCTCAGGTTCCGCTCCCTGCTGCTGACCGTGTGGTTGCCCTGGCTATCGGCGAGGGGTGTCCCATCCCGGAACCACTGGTAGGTGGGTCTGGGAGACAGAGGGGTCAGCAGCAGGGAGCAAGGAAGAAGACATAAATGGAGAAACTGAGGCCCAACAGAGGCCATGGCTTGCTCAAGGAGACGGAATCAGATTGAGATCCCTGAGCTCTTGGCTCCCAGGGTCCAGGACCAGTCCCCACCTTGTGAGGCTGTTAGCAGAAGCAGCATGGAGCATTCTGTGGAGGGGTGCAGTATACTCTGGGGGCTACAAAAAGCACCATCTAGGATGGGGGAGATGTCCCTACCTGGCCAGCACAGCCCTCTCCATCCACTCTCCTTGGCTCCTTACCGGGGATGCCCATCAATGTGACATCGCAGCGTGACTGGGACTTGTGGCTGGATCTCAGCTTCGGAGGCTGGGTGCTTCAGGACCACGGGGCCAGCCTCAATCCCTGCAGTGGGCCAAGGATGCAGTGAGGGCAGGGAGGCAGAGTAAGAGGAGGGAGGCGATACAGGAAGCCACAGAGCCCTGAGGCTTGGAGCCAACACATACGGCAGCCCTGTGAAGCTGTGGAGGGGGCTACAGGTACCAGGTACAGCATTTCTGCCCCCTTATTCCCGCCCCCATCCCTGGACCCTCCAAATGGCCTTACTGTCCTTCCCATCTGTGGAAGCCCTCAACACATCAATGGGACCAAGGATTGAAGGAGAAAAAAAGGACTTGGAAAAAATGAGAGCTCTCAGTGGTTAGAACATGTGCTTAGCATGTGTGAGGCCCTGGGTTCAAGCCCCAACACTTAAAAAAAAACAACCAAAAACCCCAGCCTAGGCAATTATTTAGCAGCTTAGTAAGAGTCTTTCTCTAATAGAAAAAAAAAAGTGGGGGCACAGCTGGGACTAGGGCTAGGGCTGTAGTTCAATGCAAAGACTCTTGTTTCAATTACCAGTATTGAACAGACAGACAAACAGCCCAAGGTTATGACAGGGGACCATGCAAAGGACCACTCTCACATTTGATGTTGAAAGAGGCATTGGCACTTCGGACTTCCTCGCCGGTTATATTATCCCGGGCCACACACTGGAAGGCACCTGAGTCCTGCAGCCGGTCCACAGCGGCAAAGCTCAGGCTGCTGCCCTGGGCAAAGCGGCGCTCGGAGTCCTGGACTGGGGCCCCATTGAGCAGCCAGGACACATGCACCGGGCCTGGGGCCTCAACCTCACAGCGCAGCAGTGCCCGGCGCCCCTGCAGTGCATCCTGGGAAGACGGCTGCTTGATGAAGACAATAGCTGCCTGGACACCTGCAAATGGGGACCAGGAGAGGCAGGGTCAGGAGCAGCTGTGAGCTCTGGCTTCACACTGGCCACCTGTACCCTGGAGGAACAAAGGGCCTCTGTACACAAGAGGTGTCCAGTAAGTACAGGTGAGAATGATCAGGTAACCACAACTGCCAAGAATCCACTGAGGAATTTACAATTGCCTTTACCAGATACTGTTAAAAATACAGTGAACACTGCTGCCAAAGGCCATGTAGTAGAAAGGCGGGCTCATAAAAATGTGACAGAATGTCCTCATCCACCTTAGTCACTGGATCTGACTCTGTGTGACCCATGGCTCTTCCCCAAAGCCAAAATGATCATGAAAGGAAGCATTTTTAAATCGATTCTAGACACTGAGCAGCCAGGACAGTGTAACTAAAGACATTCAGGAAAGAGAACTTCCAGAACTGCTTCAGAAAGCAGATGGGATAAGTGTATTCAAAGCAAGGGGGAGGATTTTGAGAGGCATTCATGACAATATGTATTTTTTTAAAAAATGTTTTAAGCATATTTTGGTGACATCTTGTAAACTGTGCTAGGCATCCTACAGGATATAAAGACACCATCTCCTTCCCTGACTCTGAGTCAGGAAGATACTTAGAACAAGTGTACGGTCCTGGCTATGGTTATAAAAGTACCCAGCAGGGGATGTCAGTGCTCAGTGCCTGCTGAGAACAGAAGACGGAACGGAGGCTGGGTGGGGGCAGCTGCTCTAGGCTTCTCCTAGGAACATCACCTCTGACCTGAGGGCCAGATCCTAGGATGTCTTGATGCCAGGCTGAGCAGCTGGGACATTGGTGGCAACCCTCCACGCCATCCAGAACCAAGATGCTGAACAAAGTTAAACCTGACCCAAAGAGCAACCCAGAAAGGTCCCTCATGCTCACACACCCTGTGAGGGCAACAGCATTCCCCAGGGGCTTCTTTGGGAGAACCAAATCTCACCCTGGAGAAGCCAGTATGTTCTAGAAATCTGGCTGCAGCCAAAGTCACAGTTCAGCTCTGGCCAAAGCCTGGGGACAAACATGGACGGAGACCCTGTAACCAGTGGTGGAACCACAGCAGTGGAGACAAAGAAAGCAGGAAATCAGCGCTGAGCTGCAGATGGCTGGGGAGGTGGAGGGCAGGGCCAGACAGGTGGGTGGCATGTTCACAAGCAATAGTAGGAGAAACACATTGGGCATTGTTTCTGGCCCATAAGGACACCTTGTAGAGGCCTGGAGCCAGTAGGTATTGAATATGGGAAAGGACACCCCCACCATCCAGGAGACACAGTTGTGCCTTTGGGGACAGTGGACTGGACTATGCCAAGGCAAGGAGACACTAACAGCACCTCCCCATCACCCCCCAAACCCAGGAGACTCATCCTGGCCCAGAGAGTACCTTCCCAGCCTCTGAGAATCGGCTCTGCTCCCTAGAGACAAGAATCCATCGTCTCCCCTCCCCCAGAACTGGTCCAGACAGGGGGTTGCCAGGTACTAGTCCATCTCCTAACTTCTCTAAGTGCCAGCCCACATCCAGTACAAATCACAGCCATGGAGCCAGAAAGGGCCCCAAGGGCCACTGCTGTTTCTCAGATGGGCACTATGGCTCCCCAGGTGGGGCAGTTCACTTTGCTGGGTGATCCCACCCACTGTGCAAGTTAACAAATCTGTCCCCCCCCCAGCACTGCTGAGTACCCCAGTCACATGCCAATGCACCAACCGCTCCACAGGGTGCAGCCCTGCCCCTGCTGGGTGCTTCTGGGCACTGTGTACAAGCCCTTTGTATACAGACCAGTGGGTAGGCCCAGGCCACCCTGGACGGGTCAGATCCAACCATGGGGAGTCACCTGTCCCCACCACTGTCTCAAAAACTGTACCAGACACATAAACTAAGTGACCTAAGGCAGCCCAAGGCAAGGACTGGCATGAAGAATCCTTCCTGGCCTGTAAGGTGTGAGAAAAGCCTGTTTCTCGCTCTGTCTGCATACACAGTGGGCAGTCAGAAACCTTGGTCACTCACAGGAGTGGGTAAGGGTTGGGGTTCAGACAGCTTGGGCTCCAATCTTCTTGCAGTCAATGTATCTGCCCTTGGCCAAGGGACAAAGGTTCTCTGTGCCCCAGCCTCCTGTACCTTGCTCATGACAGTGTCATGAGACATAATCACAGCAATGCATGTGAAGGGCCGTGGCAACACCAACTACTGTCAATCATCTCATAATTGCCTTCCCTGCTCGGGGACTCAGAGTCTAAGAACATTAGCAAGCTCCCCACTGAGCCCACCTGATGGTGTATGTCTGTACCCCAGCATTCTGAGAGGCTGAAGCAGGAGGTTCGTAAGTCCAAGCCCAGCAACTTAACAAGATCCTGTTCCAAGATAAAAAGCCCTAGGTTCAATCACAAGGAAAGAGGGAAAGGAGACAGGGAAAGAGGAAGGGAGGGAAGGAAGGAGGCAGGCAGACACCCCCTCACTCAGGTCAAGACACAGACCTGGGTGGGGAGGAACAGCACACAAGAGGGGAGGAGAGAAGCAGCAGGTGGTGGGTGTGGAGGGATCGGCCCTGGGGGCACAGGAACCACAGACCACCTGCCATAGAAACTTGAGCTGGGAGAGAAGCAACCTGACTCAGGGGACTAGGGCAGGAGGGCCCCAGCACTCCCACTCAGGCCTGTGCTGAGATGCTGCGTTCCCAGACTGCCACTCTCGGCCCCCTGTGCCCCAACAGTGGCCCCCTGCGCCCCCATAATGTGCTTAGAAACATCAAAGCCAGCCCCAGAGGCCTCTGTCCTGACGTCAGAACAGCAGGTCCTGGTTAGGGCTTGGCTGGGTCTGCTTTAGAAGTTTTAAAAGGCAGTAGGAATGGCCTGGGACTCCTCCCAGCTCCAAGCTCATCCCAGAGCTGGGGACTGCCTGTGTGAAGCAGAGGTTGGAGGGTGGCCAAGGGTGCTGTCTGGCTGTGGCCATGGCAGGCAGGGGAAGTGCATCTGCTGTTCTGTTTGCAGGGAGGCACTGAGGCTTACAGGACTCCCAGGGTCTCTGGCAATGACAAAAAGTGGATGATATCAATGACCCAGGAGGAGGGAAGCTTTTGAGACTGTGCTGCTGATGGCTGAAAGATGGCACATTCCTGTCCCTTGCCCCTGAGAATGTCTGTGGCCTAGGAAAGGCCTTCTTGGTGACATATGGGTCCAGGCCCCCCCAGCTGTCCCCTCTCCTCTTTGAGCCTTGCTGCACACTGTGTCACTGTACACTCACCCCTGCTCACTGCCACCCTGTTCTTGCTGCGTCTTAACAATGCCACCTCCATATGGCCTCCCTTCGCCCTGCCTCCTTGCTGCAACATTGGGATACCCAGTTGCCCCCTGAGCTGTGCAAGCTAAGTGGGTTCATGTACCCCAAAACCAAACCACAGAGCACGCAGGTGACCCAAAAAGACCCTTAAGAACAACAGGCAGGCAGAGCCATCTATCTGGTACCACCTGACACAGACAGAGCTGCGAACCCCAGGAAGGACGATAAGGACCACGCTTAAACCACCGCCCTGGCTCCCAGCAGCATCAACACACAGACCCTACTGTCCACACCTCCAGCCCCACACCTGCTCCCTGCCCCAGCAAGCACCTACCTACCCAGGCGCCCAGCCGACCTGTGAGCAGACGTGTGTTCGCATGCATGTGTAAACATAACTGCATGCGGGGTGGACAGCACCAGTTCTCCCTAAGTATTCCAGCTCTAAGTAATTTTGGCTACTTGGCTCCAAGTACCCACGTAAATAAACTATCCACCTCTTGGTCCTCTGGCCTAGGAAAGACACCCCCTGACCTGCCAAACATGACCGGTTCATTTAAACCATCCCTCACATACATACTTTTTCTTTTTGTAGTAGTACTGGGCTTTGAATCCAGGGATTCTGCACTGAGCTACATCTCCAGCCCTTTTTGAGACAGAGTATCTGTAAGTCACTAAAATGCCCAAGCTGGGCTCAAACTTTTGATCCTCATGCTTTAGCCTCCCAGAGGGCTAGGATTACAGGACTGTGCCACCTCATCCAGTTACTTCCCTCTTACTAAAGAAAAATTCCATTCTTTGGACAGATGTCTCAAGATCAGGCTGAGACATCAGATCCTAGTTAGTGAGAGAATCTGCACTGGCAGCCCAAAAGTCACCCAGGAGTGTGCTCCATAAAGCAAAGTGGTGTGATCACTGAGGGACTGTGTGACCTTTTCCATGCCCATGATCAACCAACCACACAAACATGGCTCAGTCTGCCATACCAGGGTACACCAAAGACTCACTGCTGCTCCTCTAAGGGTGCTCATAAGGGACTCCTGAACTTCTGACCAAAGTGGCTCCTGTTAACCCCAAGTTTCTGGGCCCCAGGACCTCCCCTGATTCTAAGCAACTGTTCACTCCTCTGGACCCTGACCTCTAGGGCTGTAGCTGGCACAGTCTGTATCATTCTGCCCCACTGGAGGAGCACACCAGGCAGTCAGCTCCCAGTTCACCCAGTTTGATGGAATCACAACATCCCACAGAGCCACCCACAACTCTGAGGGCTGGATGTCCTTGCATATCAGTGTGTGGCTTTAGTGCCAGTCATCCAGCAACTCAGCCATGTGAGGATGGGCTCACCAGAACCAAGGCTAAAGACAGTCTAGACAGACTCCAAGCTCCATGAGAAGCAAGGCACAAAATCCTATCCCCCTTTGTCTAGGAGAGGTCCCAGGTTCACAGCCATCCCCCAAAATCCAGCCCCTGTTTACGGGTGGAGGGCAGAGCCAGGGATTCTGCTGAGCATTCCAGTCCTGGGGTAGAATCATTATCTGGAGAGACTCCTGTGTCCAGGTTGGAGAACAGATCACTGCAGATGGGGACAGAAACACAGGCGCAACTGGCCCTGCTCGGCCTAACTCCGCCTCGTACCTGCCTGGAAGACCCTGGAAAGGGGACAGGAGCACCACCCAACCCCAGAGGGGCCAACACCAGCTATAATCGTGTCCTAAGGGGCTGCCCAGCCAGAGGCTGCACCACCAGGCCCTGAATTCCCCCGTCCCCTCTCGGGCTGGGAGGGTGGCACTTGGTACAGGGTCATCTTAGTTACCTCTGAGCGACTGTGATAACTGCAAGAAAGCAGCAACACATGAAAACCCAGCCAGAAGGAAGCACAGAAGGAACCTCAGGAGGAAGGAATACAGCACAGGAACCCTGGGCCCTGGTCCTGGTAAACAAGGAGGGTGACCCTACAATCGCCACCTCTCCCAGCAGTTACAGTACTTGTACAATGTGAAAAACTGAAGTGTAGGACTAAGCTGACACTGAGACCTGCCTCCACCTCAGCCACATGCCTGGACCTGAGCTCTCTGCCTCTGACCTCTGCAGGTGCCTGGTCTTCAGCTCCCAAACCAGTCTGTGCCCCCATGGTGCCTGAGTGCTAGGTAAATACACCATGGGCATGGGGGGGTCATGCATGTCTATCTGATCTGAAGTCTGGTCCTGCGTCCATCTTCTTCTATCACAGCCAATTCAATTTTCATCTCTAGACCTCAGTTTTTCATCTGGAAAACAGCAGCCTTAAAATGGATTTTTTGGGCTGGGGATTTAGCTCAGCGGCATAAGTGCCTGCCTGGCAAGCGCACAGTCATGAGTTCGATCCCTGGTACCAAAAAAAAAAAAGGATTTTTTTCTCTCTTTGAGATAGGTCTCACTAGGTTGCCCAGGCTGACCTTGAATATATGGGCTCAAGTGATCTTCCTGCCTCAGCCTCCCAAGTAGCTAGGCTAAGTATATGTACTGATAAGCCTGGTTTGAAACAGATTTTGGAGATTCTTTTCCAGCTTACAAACCTCAGTGAATTCAAATGAAATGCATGTACCACACACAAGTTTGACTTTCTCAGGGAAGTAAAAAACCCTAAATTTCTAGGCAACTGTGCTTCCCAGATTAAAACATCCTTGAACCAAAGAGATCCCTCTAAAAGTGAAGGTGGGAGACAGACACCATAGGACAGAACTGCCAGGGCACCCTGAGAACACTGCACTCCCCATGCCTGGGACAGAGTCATTCCTAGCCCTAAGGAGAGAGGGGCCAGCAACCAGGTGCGTCCTGAATGTACCCTGAGGCATCTGGGGAAATAATACAGGGAGGTGACAGTGCTGCTGGGTCCCAGGCTGGGGAATGAGCCTTCAGTGCAGCCCCAGAAGGATTTTAGGGTGCTCAGTCAGTGTGACCGGGACTCAGAAAGGACAGAGGCCTTCCCAAGTCTCCCTGAGATGGAAAGGACCTTGCTGCAGGCTCTACAGCCACACCCTGGAGGGGCCACACCTGGCCAGCTGACTCCCACTGCAGTGGGCAGGGGCCTGGCAGGAGACACTCCCCTTCCCAGGGAGGCCATGGACCGTACACCAAACCCAAAGGCCTGTCTGTGACTCTGTGTCCTGAGCCTCTCCACCCATGGCTGCTCACCCTGGAGGCTGAGCAGGGACACGCACGCAGACCCAGGGAGAGTGATCCCATCGCTTCACTCCCCAGACAGGGCTTGGCTCCCTGCTTTTACCCTGACTCCACCCCAGCATCGCTGACCCCTCGGGGTGGTGGCTGCAACCCCACTCCACCAGGAACATCCTCCCAGGCTTCCAGAGAGGACAGAATGTCCTGTAGACCTACGCTATCCAACATGGTAGCCACCAGCCACATGGGGCTATTTAAATTAAACTTAATTAAAACGAAATAAAACTGAAAACGCATTTCCTCGACCTCAGTGGCACAAACCACATTTCAAGCCTCCAGAGCCAGATGTGGCCAGTGGCCACTGTACTAAATGGAACAGAGAACAGTGCCAGCCTGAAAAGGGCTCCACTGGGTGGCCTCCACTGGGCAGCCTCTTCTGCACGGCCCTCACAACCCCTCTATCATGTCTGATGTCAGTCCCTCTGTCCCCGTGTTCTTGTGCAGTGTGATTGTTGTTCACATGCAGGTATTTTTAGCTTGTATCAATAATGGTCTTATTTATGTATTTACTTCCTGGGACAGTGTCCTGGTTTGGGCCCATGTTAGCCTCTAACTAGTAGTCAGTGACCCTTCTGCCTCAGCCTCCTGAATGCTGGGATTACAGGCAGGCACCACCATGCCCAGCTTTGCATCAATGGTCTTGTGCTGTATCTTCCCTGCTGCATACTTTTTTCACTTTGTACCATCCTGAGGATTCTTCCCAGGAAGATGGCTGAGCTTTAGGGTTTGAGTGGAAAGATGTGAACAAACTCTTCTTTAAACAAGGTAAGCAACTGGCCAGAGTCGAACAGTTTGTAATCCAACCTGTTCCCCCACAGGGCTGGGCACCCTCAAAGCCTGGACACATGCATGTGCATGAATTTACACATTTACACACACAAACACACACACACACACACAGCTTCTCCTGTTCCCTTCCTTCACTCTCCAAACCCCAAGTCACTCAAGGCTGGACTCCAGCAAGCTGCAAAGCGACAGTCGGGCGCATGTTTTCATATTTAGAAGTGCTCTGCAGACCACATCCCGTGAGCCGCCAGCAGGGAATGTGAGGAAATCGCTCAGCGATGTCGTGATGCAGGAAGCACAAGGCACTCAGAGCCTGCGGCAGCAGCTGCATTGCCACACAGCCTGGGACACACAGTGATGTCTAACACATGTGCAGCAGGCTGGCACCCCCTCCAGCAGAGCCCCAAACTACCCCACAGAGGCCCCTTCTCTGGCCTCTCATGCAGGGCAGAGGCTCCACCTGTCTGGACAGCAGCTGCTCTTCGAAGCCACCCTCTTATCCAGGCGTCTTTTTTTTTTTCTTTTTTTCCTTTGGAAACAGTCCTGCTCTGTAGCCCAGGGTGGCTTCTATTCATGGTGATCCTCCTGCCTCAGCCTCCTGAATGGTGGGATTACAGATGTGTGCCACCACACCTGGCTAAGAAAGGTTTCAGAAAGATGGGGCGAGGGCCATTGGCCTGGGCCGGGGACAGAGCAGGACACAGAGTGCCAGCCAGTCCTCAACCAGCCAAACCATCTGATTCTCCTAGGTACTTTCCAGATGCTTTATAAGTCCCATTTTAGCTCAGTATAGTGGCACATATCTATAATGCCAACACTTGGGAGACAGGGAGGGGAACTGTTGCGAGTTCAAGGTCAGCTGGAACTGCAGAGCAAGACCCTGTCTCAAAAAAATCAAAATAAAAAATAAGCATTTTATAGCTTACAATATCAACTTTCTAAAAAGGCACAAACTAATTGTATTCTTTTATTTACTGTTTTAACTGCATGACTAATGGTTTACTTGTTCCTTTAAAGAAAATAACCAAAAAAAAAATGTCCTTGGGTTTGATACTCAGCACCGCAAGAAAAAGAAAAAAAAACCCACACACACACACAAAAAAAGCTGGCTGCTTTAGAAAATGTACTCTGGCTAAAGATAGCAAATGAATGCTCCAACCTCCAAATCAATAACAACGGATAAAAAAGTAAAAGCAAACTGGTGAACCGAGGACAGAAACATCGCCTTGTGAGTTATTTTTCAAAGCATAAGAACTTGCACTCATCACCAGATGTTCCCAGCTTGGGTCCCACAGACCCTGAGGGCAGACATCATAAAACACAGGATAAGCAGAGAGGAAAGCACTCCCTCCCAGGGTGGCTGACACGACAAAGACCCAGAGTTTTACTTCATTCCTACTCTGCTCAGCTTTAAGGCAGGGCCTGGAAGGCACAAGATCTGGCTTCACCTAAGTCCAGAATTGGCTGTCCCTCCCTCCCAGGAGATGCCACTTACAGACCTATAAAGGCACAGTGGAGAGACAGAAAAGGCAGAGAGAGGAAGGACAGAGGCAGTGGCTGAGAAATACCCAGAGAGATAGATGAAGAGAAAGGAGAGATAAAAGAGCCCTGGAGAAGGAAAAGATGAGCCCAACAGTCAGAAAGACATGGTCAGAGGCTGGGTGTGGTGCCACACATTTACAATCTCAACATTCTGGGAGGCTGAGGCAGGAGGATCTCAAGATTAAGTCCAGCCTGGACAAATGAGCAAGTCCTTGTCTCAAAATAAAATTAAAAAGGGCTGAGATGTAGCTTGGTAAGTGTGAAAGTCTTGGGTGCAGTCCCTACTGCACTACACTGCCCTGTACTGCAAAAAAATGAAGACACAGAGACAAACTGAGAGACAAGAAACCCAATAGTCACAGAAAGAAGAGAATAAGACAGAGAACACACACACGAACACACACACACACACACACACACACACACACAAGCATGCATGGGGCTTCCCAGCCACACCTTGATCCCAGCTGCCCCTGGAGACTCAGGCAGGCCCTGCCCATGAGCAGGGGGTTCAGGATCTGCAGAGGTGACAGCAGACATGGAAGGATGTGCTTGTGCACAGGCGGGAAACTGGGAGAGCATCAGAGACAGGAAGGGATAGGAAAGGGCTCTACAGAGCAGGATGAGACCCTCTGCATGCAGAGTCCTCAAATTGGAGGCTCCTGGTAAATAATTCACCAGGATGAGTACCGCACCTTCCCTGGGCTCATCCATTATTCACCAGGATAAATGCGCCACCCTCACATCTGAATTGGCTGGAGCCATTAGGCCAGGAGGGAAATGACAGTGGGCAATTTCCACCCAGCTTTCCTGGAACCCCTGACCCTGCGGCCCTGCTGCTTCTGGAACTCAGTTGCTGCACCTGGAGCCAGGCCGAGCCCCGGAAGAGCCACACCAGGCTGGCTCATGGAGAACAGCCCCCACCAGACTCCCAGGAGCAGAGCCAGAGGGGCACAGCTATGCCCGGACATCTGGGTGAAGCCTCCTGCTCACTATACTCTCACAGGGAGGAGGACACGGGTTTGTTTCAGTCCAAAGGCAACAAAGTCCCTGAAAGGTGCTGCTTTATAATCCCAGCACTCAGGAGGCTGAGGCAAGAGGATCACTGAGAGTTCAAGGCCAGCTTGAACTATACAGCAAGACTGTCTCCCCTACCCCACCCCCCAAAAACACTGCAGAAATGCTAATAGAAACATGGTCAAAACAATATGAAGAGGTCTCCAAATAAACATAAATGATTAATAAATACAAGAAAACATTCTGAGCAGTAGTAATCTAAAATTATAAATGAGTTATTTTGCTTATCAAAATTTTAAAAATAACAACACTAGTGTAGGAGCACACAGCCCCGACTTTGGTGTGCAAATTATAGCAATTCCTTCTGGAAAGTGATTTGGTAATCGCACATCAATAGCCTAAAAATGTGCTCCTCGTCCTTGGAGAAAGGGTTGACTCCAGGTCTGAGGTAGAAAATGAGACTGGGGCAGGAGCAAAGACCAGCAAGGGGCTCATCAAAAGCTTCAGGGCCAGGTGGAAGAGGCTCCAAGGCATTTCAGCACCCACAACAGTAAAAACCACTTGGACTTAAAAATACTGTACATCAAATATTTTTAATATCCATGAGTTCACCAAGCCTGTGGTCCCAACCATTCAGGAGGCTGAGGCAGGAAGACCTCTTGAGCCCAGGAATTCCAGACTGGCCTGGGTCACATAGCGAGATCCCAACTTAACAAACAGAAATTCGGGACTTTATGATGATACTGGAAAAATAACAAAAACACATACAAAAAAAAAAAAAACAACCCCAAGCGGGGGCTGGGGATTTAGCTCAGAGGCGTAAGCGCCTACCTTGCAAGTGCATGGTCATGAGTTCAATCCCCCCCCCTCCGTACAGATTAAACAAACAAACAACCCGAAGCCCCTCACTGGTCCCCTTTGAAGGGGAGAGGCCAGAGGACCTCCACATTATTTTGAAAACTGGCAAAGACCCAACATTTATTTCCTTTTTCTTCAACACTGTGTCAGGCTGATGAAACAGTTACCAAGGGCAGGTTTGTCTCTGCAGAAACTTCCAGCTAATAAACCGAATTATCATCACCTACAATCCTCTGACGAAATGCTGGCCTGGTGCTGATTACTGATGGCTGCTAATTCCAGAGAGACAAGCAGATGTTACGCATCCGTGGGAGGAAATGCACATGAGGAAAAAAATAGCTGATCTGAGCCTGATGGAGCCCCCACAGCTCACTTTCATGCTGAAAAAGTTTAAGCTCTTTAGAATGATTTGGAAAAAGATGGAGAAGTCAGGATAACGTGTCTCCAACTGAGACAAAATGTGAACATGCATTCTCTGGATCTCCTTTAGCTCCCATGTGGTTACTACGCCCTGATGTAAACCAGGTGTGATACCACACGCATGGGATTCCAGCACTCTGAGGGAACTGAGGCAGGAGGATCTTAAGTTTGAGCCCAGCCTGGCAACTATTTCAACATTTTAAAAAAACCTGAACGGAGTGGGTTAGTTCAGTATGAAGTCTCCTAATTTCAATGCCCAGTACCACAAAAACAAAACCAAACAGAAAACAGCATAGCTGCTTGATGTTTCCCACGGTCACAACCTGGTCTTCCCCACCAGATCCTGAGTTCCCCAAGGACAGCACTGATCTCCCATGCTCCATGCACCGCCGGAGTAGCTCAGGAAACAGCAGCTGACGTGCGGAATTTAACAGAGCTGGATAATTTGGCCACATTATCCCTCTGTGATGTGGAATTGGTGCAGGGTCAAGGCCCAAGATGGGTTCCTGGTTGGCAATTACATTAATTATCATTATTAATTCAGCACACATTTATTTAGGGCCTGCCATGTGCCAAATCCTCCCTAAAACACTGGGAATGGAAGGAGAAAAACACACAATTACTGCCTTTAAGTCTCAGTCTAGAGGAGGAGGCAGACAAGTAAACACATAATTACAGTAATAGCTAACACTTACTGACCCGTACTTACGTACTCATTGTGCATGCCCAGCGCTGCTCCAAGCGCTTTAACCGTATTATCTTGTTAAAACTCACACCCACCCACTGCGATCCCCATCTAAGGAAAAGGAGCCCAGAGAGGTAAAGCCTCCTGCTCAAAGTCACACAGCTTGTGAATGACAAACATTAGCGTCAGATCTCAGGTTGATGCAGTCACCAGCCTGTGCTGCACTATCACACATGGTGGGAGGGCGTGTTGTGAGAAGCTTCTAAGTCACAGAGGGACAAGAGTCAGAGGAGAATCCTAGGAGGACCTTTCAGCACAAGGCGCCCGGAGGAAAAGAGACCAAGCCGCAAGCCTGGGTTGGGACATGGTCAGGAGACGCCAGGGAGCTCAAAAGGCTCAGGGTTTAAAAGATGACAAGAGAAAAGTCACTAGTTTGGGGCAAAGGCACTGAAACACAAGCTCTCCCTGCTCAAGGGGCCTGGACAAGTCCCCAACAGCCTGAATCCTGGTTTCAGAGAGGTGGTTACGGAGGTAGAAAATGAACTGAAGAATAAGAGCCTGTGTGATAACTTAAAAATAAAAAGTGCTCGGGATGTAGCTCAGTGTGAAGGTCCTGGATTCAATTCCCACTGCCACAAAAGTTTAAAAACAAACAATCCTCCCCGCTGGGGGAAAAAAAACAGGCCGGAAGAAGCTGGCCATCACAGGGAGCAACAGGTACAGTGACTGAGACAAGGACCATGGGACAAGGCCACCCTCCTCCATTTGTCCCTGTCAAGCAAATCGCCACAACCAGAGGTTAAAACAAGGAACGACCCCCATGCCGGTCTGACCAAAAGTACATAATCACGGTGTTGCAGGGTGGGCTCCTTCTGGGTCTCCAAGGGAAAGCAGGTGGCTCCTCAGAACTCATGACCATACGGTTCCAGTCTCTGTCTCTGCCATCACACAGCCACCTCTCCTCTGCTGTGTCTGCTTGAGCTTTTTTCCCAATGGTCATAATTAGTCACCTACCTTGATACCTTCACTTTAACTTGACCATATTTGCAAAGACCCAAATTCCAGACAAATTACTATGTACACCAAGATTTAGGCCTTCAAAATATTTTGGGGGACCCAGCTCAACTTATAACACCCAATTTTCAGCCATTTGTTGTTGCTGATTTTTGTCTTTAGCTTTCGTTGCTTTGTTTTGTTTGGTTTTGCTGTTCAATATACCGCAGGTATCTTTTCTATAGCTGTTTGCATGATTCTAACTCACTCATCTCAATCCCTGCTTATTACTTCACTATAGCTGGCTGTAGTGGCACACATCTGTAATCCCAGCACTCAGGAGGCTGAGGCAGGACTACTGTGAGCTCCAGGCCAGCCTGGGCTACACAGTGAGTTAAAATCCAGCCTGAACTACATATTGAGAGCCTGTCTCCAAAAAAAACCAGAAAGAAAGAGAGAGGGGCAGGAGCAGAGAAGGGAGGAAGAATGGAAGAAGGGAGGGAGGGAAGGAAGGAAGGAGGAAAAGGGGAAAAAAGTATGTATATGCTGTAACAGTGATGCTGGGCTGTCTGGTCCCTGGGCTGCCCATGCATTTTCTTTCCTCCATCCTTCCTTCTCAACTGGTTTCAGACTCACAACAAAGGGGTGCTTTTTACTGAACTCTTCAACGCAGTTTCCATTATGGTAGTTTATGTCTATGTACAGGCTGGTTTTTTGGTCTTTGAGAATGAATACATGTTCCCATTCAATTTTCGTTCCTTTTTTTCTTGTTTATAGTACAGCCTTTAATGCGGCAGACTTAATTTGCCAGTATTTTCCACTTTTTTTCTTTGCAGCACTGGAGATGGACCCCAGGGCCTCACACAAGCTAGGCAAGCGTTCTACTGCTGAGCTGTCCCCTGGCCCTGCAGGATTTTATATTAGACTTTTACATCAACATTTCTAAGTATGTGGTTTTCTTTCCTGCACTGTCAGCCAGCATTTGGGAGCAAGGTTATATCAACTTCGGGATACACACAGGATGCCATCCATCTGTTCCTTGGCTTTGTGACAACCTATAAAGCATTACAGGCTCTATTTCCTCCACGTAGTTCAAAATTTCTCCTTCTGGTAGCATTTACAGATGTAATTTTGTTACTACCTTTCAATCTTTTATTATTTTCTTTTTCATGGTACTTGGGATTGAACTCTGGGGCTCTTTACCATATGAACTACATCCCCAGCCCTTTTTAGTTTTTATCTTGAGAGTCTTGCTAAATTGCCCAGGGAGGACTCAAATTTGCAGTCCTCCTGCCTCAGCCTCCTAAATACGAGGATTACAAGACTGTGTCATCAGGACTAGCTCATATTTTTTTCATTATTTTTATTGCACTGTATCTTTCCCTTGGATACTAGGAGCTCTCAACAGTATGACATGGAATAGACTAACAGTAGTACTGGTTCTCCTCTATAGAAACAATCCTGGGAACTTAATTCTGTGACTAAAGAATTTCCTTTCTGCATTTCTTTCATTGGTGATCCTTTCCAGTTCCTCTGTATTTCTTCACCTTTCTTGGTCACTTTCCTTTTCACATGTTGACTTCTCATCTTATTTTTGGGAAATGCACATCTTCTTGCTATTTTTTGAGGTGGGGGGAAGCCCCAAAAACATAGTACCTTGAAAAATCCACCACCTTTTCTCACCAGGTTCTAAGGGAGAAAAGACAGGACCTGGGCAGAGGCCCAGACAGTGGGGATGAGGGAAGGGAACAGATCTGACTGCCACCAAGTGGGCAGTAATCGGCAGAGAAGTAGCATGAATGCTGTACCTTACTCTGAGCCCAAGGGGATGCCTCAAGAGTCAACTGTCACACTTTCAGAAGCCCAGCTCACTACAATCGCATTATTTTCATCCTGCAGATGAGGAAACATAGTCAAACAAAATTAAACCCCCTCCATGGCTGGGCATAGTGGCACACGCCTATAATCCCAGCATTCAGGAGGCCGAGGCAGGAGGATCACTGCGTGTTCGAGGCCAGCCTGGACTACAAAGTAAGTTCAGGGTCAGGTCTGGAACTGTAGTCTACTAAATCCAAGAGCTTCCTGAGCAACCAGGCAACATGAACACACAGGACAGGATACAGAGTAAAAAGCAGCAGGCGACTGATTCAGTGTGAAATGGTGTGGAAGTGAAAACAGATCAGAAACCAGGCACTGAGCTCTTGGGTGGGCACTGAGCCACCACGTGCCAGTTACCTGGAACCACCCTGGTTTGCACTGGTTGTCTCAGTAGGGAGGTGGGGATGTTTGGATGATAAATCTTCTGGTCAACCGAGCAACGTCCCACATTTGTCCCACATTTGAACCATGTTTACCTGTTTTCACACTTTATCCCGTACAATTTTCCCAGTCTACTGTACAGTAGTGATTCAGGAACTCTTAAAAAGTCTTAGCAAGAATCTGATGAAAGCTATTAACTCCTTTGCCACAAAAATAACATACGCATGAAACCTTGCACACAGTTTTTAAAAGCCTGCATCTTTTGACAGAGCAATTCAATTTCCAGGAATTTACCTACACAGATACACAAGCACAGGCCAAAGACAGGCACGAGGACATCTGTCCGTGGTTGTATAGAACAGGAAATCCTCGCCTGATATCACCACTAGGGATGGGGTGACATAAACTAGGGAAGGGGGATTGCAGGGGCGCCTGTTGATGACACTTGCTCTAGGTCTGGCTTCCCTTTAAAAGGTTCAGGAGCATTCCTGTCCGTTCCCCACCACCGTGCCCCAACTCAGCAAGGTCCCAGGAGAGGAAACAACACAGGCAGCCATGCGCGGGAGGAGGTTAAATCATGAATTGTAAGTGTGTGTTTTCTTTGGCCAGGGCAATCTGGCCAAGCTCTGGGGGCTGTTGGGCAAACATTTTTCATATTTTAGTAGCTGGCCTCTGCCCAAGGCAGTCAGAAGTTAAGTAAGCTTGAATAAGTGGCGCCCATCCTCTCCCTGGCCCCAAGAATTCTTAATGAGGTTCTAAGGCAGCGGCCTCCTGCAAACTGGCCTTAAGTATCACTCACCCTTCACTACTTTTAATGAATGCAAATGATTCAGCAACAAAACACTTAGCCTGGAGTGAAATCCAGCTCTGTGTGGCTGGTTCCCCGACCTACAGCTCAGACAGGGCCCTCCCAGGCCTCAGGTGCCCACACTGGTCCGGGCAGCAGCCCCAGGGTGCAGGGCAGGAAGTGCCCAGCATGAGAGAGATCCCCCCACACCCAGCAACCAGGTGCGACCCTCACAACTTAGCCCCTTTTACGACTCTGGCTCCAGGGCAGAGGAAAGTGTAAGCAAGAAAACAAAAGGTATTGCTTTGATCTAAGAAAAGGGCTGGCCCCAGGCACCTCAAAGGGCCCTGTCCTTCCGGTCACCGTGGGACTCAAGGGCACTTTACTATTTCACCCCAACCCCTAAAACCCTAACTGCACCTGATGCCCAGTAACTCACTCAATAAAGTTCTCCTTTGGTAGTAAAAACTGAAAGCAATTTGTCAAGAGTCTAAGAGCAACTTTTAGCTAATTTACTTCCAGGGAGAGGGGCGTCAGGCCAATGTGTTGCCTGGTCAGCCTGTGAGCCAAAGGGTTAAACTCAGGACCTTGGAGGTATCTGCCTGGTGCCTTAGACAGAAAAAGGGCTTGGGAACCTGATCGCCAAGTTCAAGGCCAGCCTGGGTGACTTTGTGAGACCCTGACTGAGAATTTTTAAAAAGGGCCGGGGGCCAGTTGTGGTGGCTCATGCCTATAATTTCAGTACTCGTAAGCAAGGAAGATTGCTGGGAGTCTGAGGCCAATCTAGGCTACACAGGGAGTACAAGGCGGGTCTGAACCAGCCTGAACTACACAGCAATAAAACAAACAAACAAACGAAAGCGCTGAGGATACAGCTCAGTGGTATAGCTTCATCCCCAGTACTACAGAACAAAACAAAACTTGTTCTCAACATGAACAAACCCCTTTCTTTCTCTCTCTCACCCCTTTCTTTTCTTTTGCTGTACCAGGAATCGAACTCAGGGCCTTGTGCCTGCCAGGCCAGCACAGTGCTGCTGAGCTATGTCCCCAGTATATCTCTTCCTTCTTTTGAGGCAGGGTCTCATTATTTAGCCTAAACCAGCCTAACTTACTATGTAGCCCTGGCTGGCTTTGAACCTGTGATCTTCCTATCTCAGTCTTCTGAATATTGAGATTATAAGCATGCACCACCATGCCTGATGAGATCAGGTTTTTTTTCTGGTCATGATTCCCTAAACAATACTGTATAACAACTATTCACATTGTTAGCATTCGTAAATTGTGTAAATTATCTAGAGATGATGTAAAGTATATGAGAAGCCAAGCATGGAGCCACATACCTATAATCCAAGCACTCCAGGAGGTTGAGGCAGGAAGATTACAAAATTTGAGCCCGGCTTGGGCAATTTAGCAATATAGTGAGATGCTATCTCAACATTTAAAAACAAAACAACAACAAAAAAACACACACACGGGAAGATGTGTACAGGTTATATGCAAATACTATGCCATGCTATTTATACTCAAACCTGGAGCCTCCTATATTTTCAACAAGCGCTCTGCCCCCAAGCTATACCACAGCCCTTGTGTTGTTTTGTTTTTTAAACTTATTTTATTTAGTTAGTTTTTGAGACAGGGTCTTACTATGTAGTTCAGGCTGGCACTGAACTCCCTGTGTAGCCCAGGATGGCCTCAAACTCACAGCAATCCTCCCACCAAGCTACACCACAGCCCTCTGTGTCGTTTTACATAAGAGACTTGTGCACCCCCAGATTTTGTTACCCAGCAGGTGTCCAGAAAGCCAATAACCCCAGGTATGGAGACAACTGTATATTTTTTATTTGGTCTGAAAGGAGCCATGGCCCTTGACCCTCACAGGGCAACTTCCTTGCAAAGAGAAATTTTGTGTGGCGTTTTAGAGGGCTCCAAAGATAAAGCCTGGATCATCAAAAAATACTCTGGCTGTCAGGAAAACAATTGCGGAAATTCTCTACACTTTCTGATTGTTCAAAGCGCATCATCTACAAAACCTCTGCTTGTTCAAAACACTCCTAGGAGAACCCAAAGAAATCCAGAAGGGCACCAGCTTTGTATATGCGCTGGGTCTCCCAGGTCCTATCCTCTGGAGTCCCCGCCTTCTGGGAAATTCTTCAACCAGCCCCTTTCCTACATCTTTTCCTTTCTAAACCCCAACCCCACCCCAATCCTCCCACCACCCAGTGAACCCAAACTCAACCAGAGAATTTCCTGGCCTTTGGACTCCTTGTGTCCCCCAGAAAGAGATAATGCCATTCAGCAAGGCCAGACAGGCACACACAGAATGAAGGGTCCCCACTGTCTCTGCATAACTGTGCTGCCCCCTCCTCTATGCCTCTTGCCTGCCCCTCTCAGACCTGTACCTTCAGGGATTGTTATCCAATCTGCAATGGGATTGTCACCTCTCTCTGGGCTTCTCTATACCCTGTCCTCTCCTCTTGTTAGTACTGATTTACCAATCCACACACAATCTGGGATGGGAGTAAATCTCTAGTCTTCCTGGAACAGGCTGGCCTCTCTAGGTGCAGACTGCCATGGAGTGTTATTTTATGCTTTTCTAACAGAAGCTTTGCTCTCTAAAGGACAGCTGTCATCTCTGCTGAGTATTTCTTGCTTCTGATGCCTTACAAGTGGTCCCCCACTGCCCAATATACACGCCCTAGTATGATGCTCTACACCTTCAGTGTCATGTGTTATGTGCCAGCCTAAAAGGAAAACAGCTTCTTCTAAAACTTATGGAGGATGGGAAGCTAAAACAGGCTGGTAGAAGAATCACCGTCATCCCAGTTACAACTGTCTTTTATTAGGCATTCTCTAGATCACACACCAAGTCCTCCCTACATATATAGCTTTAAAGGTGCTGTTGCTTTTAAGATGCACCATTATTTACATGCACTAAAAGCAAAAACAGCACCCGTTAAACAAAGACACAATGCTATATAATTGATTATAAGCTATATCCCAACTTCAAACATGTGAAAGTGAAAAAAAGTACTTACAGTTAAACACAGTACCAACTCTCTTAATTCTTAAAAGAACTCTTAATGGGATTGTTACTATTGTTTTCTCCCAAAACAGGACAATGGCACTTGGCCATGCTGATGTACAGCTGTAATCCCAGCACTGTGGGAGGCTGAGACAGAAGGACTGCAAATTTGAACCTAGTTTGGGCAACTCAGTGAGAGCCTTCTCAAGAATAAGATAATTTTTAAAACAGCTGGTCCT